>BSBH01000104.1:0-56796 GCA_026013035.2 Dothideomycetes sp. NU30 | reverse complement strand
CCCTAACCCTAACCCTAACCCTAACCCTAACCCTAACCCTAACCCTAACCCTAACCCTACCCTAACCCTAACCCTAACATGATACAACAATAGCTTCTGTCCATTCTAATTACATATTTTGGCTCTATACACCTTACTCTACATTACATATTAACTTTTTCCTACTTTTTCTACCTACAACTATAAGAATTATACCTAACCTAATTAAATGCATCCTGCCCCCCTACAATCAAATGCATCCTGCCCTACTCTCTTTTCTTCCCCACACAAAATCAAATGCATCATGCCCATGATTCCAAACTTATGGTAGTTCAGATCCCCGGGGGATCCGCGGGCGAATAGGGGTTAGGTAGTTCAGGTATAGCGAAGACGTTTTTGTTGTAGAAACGTACGTTGGATTCATCTGTATAGCCAACGATAGTTTCCAGTCTCACCGCCTGTCCGGCCTAAGCTGTTGAGCCTGTAAAACCTACTAGATATCATCATAGCAAGTTTGGCTTCTGTCTCATCGCCGCCATTTCTTGTTTTCTAGATGAAGTAGTCGGGATAAGATTAGATATTTCACGGAGATCCTACCATAATCCCCCATATGACAACAAAGGAACGGAGTCGGTTCCTTTCGTCAACTCTGCTAGACTCATTGTTTTCAGGGACATCGCAACCAGAGTTATATATGGGACACTGAATCAGAAAGTCGTCGTACAGGAAGATTGTTTTGGAAAATCATATGAGCTGCAGAGAAATCTCGGAGTAGCGAGTCAGTTCGTTCGAAGGCAAGGAGATGACTTGCCACGGCTTTAAGATCGAGTTACAGTATTGGAATCAGTCCCCCTCCCACCAAGGATGTGCCAAGACCTGTTTGATCGTTGGTCTAGCCGTAGGATCTAGTTTAGTCATTTGGGAGATCAGATCTTGGGCCACCGGACCAAGCTCCTCGCTCCAGCAAAGAAATCTCCGTCCAGGTTGACTCTCGACTGTTGTGTCCGCAATCTCAGCCATGTCTTTTAGTAGCGCGCAGCCAGCTTTGTCGTCAACACGTCTATATAATGCCTCTGGAACTGGTCCGAAGTAGGTAAAATGGCGACTCAAAACCTCTTGCTCCGGTGTGATACCAAAGCGAATCAGGTCCTGGTAGTTGTCTAAGAGCAGCAGTTCGCCTCCTCCCATGGCGTATATACACTGAACCGGCCGTTAGCGAACAATTCTAAAAATTTCAATATCGACTTACTACGAGTCCGAACGAGTAGATGTCTGAAGCCTTGGTTACACCTATCGCCGTTTGGCCCTCTGGACTTCGCCACATGGCGTTGCCAATCGGATGGCGAGTTCGAAGCGCTTTTCCATCTTCTAACTGATAAGCAATATCGAAGTCTCCCAAGACAGCATCAGTGACTTCCGTGGTCTCTATGCCGTTCCGATTCACCAGGATATTGTCCGGTTTGATATCTAGATGATCGACTTTAGCCAGAGATCCTGACATGAGACATTGAAGTTCTTGGTATACCGATATGGATCCAATTTTTGTCGTGAAGTTCTTGTATAGCTTCCGCTGTGAGGCGTAAGATCTTCTTTCGTTGCGTATGTAGCAGTTCGGTATCGTCCTTAATCAAAGCAAGGAGAGTAGAGTCAAAGTATGGATATATCAGAATCCCTTCATCTTGGTTGTGATCGATGTGCATTCGAAGCCGACGAGAGCCCGCAAAATCGGCGGCAAGACGCAGGGACATATCATAGTATGACCGAGAGACGCGCTTTAGCACGAACGATTCGATGCCAGATCTATATTTCATCTCTGTGAGTGTGTTCGCATCATGGGGCGTGACCGAAAAGATCGTAACGTACTCTGCTTTAAAGATGCTAAGCGCATGGTCCGCACGATTGTGCTGAAGTATGTTGCCTCGAATATACACGCGACCGGAATCGCCCACCACAGTAGACGCCATTCTGGCTCCTGCCCAAAAGGACAGCCGACTTGGTAGAATCTGACGGCGGCCGAGCTGAACAAAGAGCATATGGACCAAGAAGCTGATTTAGACTGGTGATAGATAGTAGTTGGTGTAGGCTAGATGGGTTCGGTGCCGTTGAGGATTATCAAGCCACGGCAGAATTTCGGCCAACACGGGGGACTGGTCGTCCATCCAGGGACATAATTAATGCGTAACTGCTACGGCAATACCAAGAGAAATAGACGCCAACACCTGCACGAGGCTTCGCAAAAGATCCGTTGGCGATATTTGCATATGAGTATACACGATGGCCGCTGGTTTCATTCGCGCGGTCTCCCAAGACTGCCCGGGCTGACGCAGACATCCTTCCAAAGTTTCGATGTTTCAGATCTGTTCCAATACGCGCGAAGGGAACGGTGCCGCCAACCAGCAGGCACCCTTGAGCGGAGGATCAGTCTGCGCTCCTATGGATACGCGCCGCCATCGTTGCACGATGCGGTCAACCGAGGCTATCAATGGCTTCTGACTGCTATGCCGCGATGCATTTGAGGTTTAAAGAGCCGCTCGCAGTCGACCTTCGACTGATCTCAGTCACATCAAACAGAACTCTCGCACTGAACATCAAGTCTCTTGACACTCGCCCTTGAGCTCTCCTCTATAACGCACAAAATCTTGCAGCAAGAATGGTCAATCAGGTCATTAGCAGCACTTTCATCAAGAAGATTATCTCGAAAGCAGGCCTGGAAGTCAGTATCAAGTACGCGACTCAGACCGATACATGGAAACGCTTCTCTCTTAGTCCGATCATCCAGCAAAGATTTGTCGGCGCGGTAGAGAAGTTCGACATACCCGATGCGGCTACGACTGTTATCATGACGTAAGCTTTTTCTTCATATCCTCATGTGGCACGCAAGAACTGACTTCGTCGCAGCGAGACCGAACACCCTAGTCGGAAAGATTCTTATCCTCACTATACCGCTGTCTGCTTGGATAAAGATGGGAACCACCTCACAACCAAACATATTTATCCCTGATTGTCCTCGAAGCGAACAGTAGAAGGGGCACGGAGAACATCAGGTCTATGATATAAGCCATACGTCACGAAAGAGGACGACTTGTTGTCTGCTGTAGCATCTTTCGTCATACCTCTTTCGTTTCAGTTGTATTGCTTTGACAGGTTTCGTAGAAAATCTACGTTTATACGTATGAGTCATCCTTTCCGTTTTCGTCTGCGGAAGTTCAGAATACGTCGCCTTCGACCATCGCAAGGGTTGGACTCATGTCACATCTTAATGACCCCTCTATAAGTGATAGATGTAGGCTGACCAACCAGGCAGTATGAATCTCTTGACCTGCCAAGTCTATCTACGGCTGTGTATCAGGAGAAACATACTGAGACTGACAGGACCTGACCAGAATCAGCGAGAAAGGCCATTGCGAAATGTCCTGCGAGTGCCACCGCCAAGGACTTTCGCATGACAATAGCTTTTGCATTGCTGACGAACCCCCTCATGAAGCACATTCTCAGCCTCACTTACGTTAATCGTAATCATACGATCTATCATCTGCTGTCGGAAATAGCTGAGAGAGGCAATGAGGAAGATTTTCTTTGTGGTGCTTTGATGTTGTCGCTCTCGGACAGCGACGCAGATAGATTCGGTGATGGCCTACAACAATTTATAGAAGCCGCAGAAAGTCGACTTGGTATCCTACCCCCTACTGGTCATCTGGACAGCTCCAATCCAGAGTCGCGGACGCTGGCCAGTAAGGCTATAACTCTTTGGGATGATATCCAACACAACACTTACAGAATTGAGCCAATACTATCTGGGGACAACTACAACAGCTGGCATTCTTTGCAGCTTGTCAAGGGACTCATGAGTCAGCCTGCCCGGAGATATTCTTGATGACAGATCCAACTGGTGATGAGATGGCATTTGCCCTGTTCCCGGCGTTTCTCTCACTGATAGTCTCACACGGCCGCGATGTCTTCTACGGTGGTCTTACTGTCAAGCAACCTCAACTGTTTGCTGCAGAGACGAATTGGAGGGAAGATACGGATAGGCTTGACAAAACTCTCCAGACAAGGCTCGGGAGTTCTAGGAGAGGCAGGAGAGTATCTGCTTAGGGTGGCCCCAGCGCTTGTTTAGGGAGCTACCATGGCTCCTGACCACAAAGATGCTGAATCTAGCGGGGACGCAATAAAGAATGATTGATTTCAAAATTTGTGTTTCCACGTTCTTTGGATTGTTCACTTTGCACAACAGAACTGCAGTGAGAGAGAGGCCGTCTGGAGGAGAAAGCTAGCCAATCTCCAGTAGCTCCTGCATCCACGTATAGTATTGTCTCTTTATCAATTAAGTAACCAATGGATGTGAAGTCAAGCAGGGGCCGACAACCAGTAGGGCATATTTGCATGTAAGGCATATGAGAGCGTGGTGATTCGGATCTGCGCGAGGTCCTAGCAATTACAAGCCTTTCGGATCAAACATAGCAACTCGAATATAGCAAGAAGTATTGAGCAATGAGGACAAATGTAGACGAACGTCTGAGAAAACAGAGAGATTCTCAGCAAACGTCGTGCACGCACAGACGTCTTGCGAAATCTAGGGTAGGTAATATCCCGGATTACGGAATATGCTTGAGTAGGGTTCAAGTGCCCCCTAGGGATCCTATTAACTAGGTGCTTACTCATTACTCTTCGCTTGATATCCTTAACTCCACCTCACGGTGTCTTATAGCCTGTAGCGCAGCTGAAAAATTGGGGTAGGCACACCACCTGGCTTCGTCGAAGGCTCCAGCTATTTTGCGAATCTCGTCAATATTGTCGCGAACAAGTTGAGTGCTATTCTCCTGAATCACACAGTCTTCCACGAGTTGTCGATCTGTTGCATGGTGGATGGCCATCCATGTCGCACTGTCGCTACGGTATGCTACTTCCAGCTTAACACGAATAAGGAATAGAGCCCATGTGTAGAATTTGGCCATGTCAAATCTGCAATAACGTTTCCTACGGAGAACCATGTTGACACGAATTGTCGCTTTATTCGCTTGCAGGATAGCGAGGTATTCGGTATTCACTTGGCGATGAAAGTAGTCGATAATGTGAGTGAAGTCCATGTCTATGGCTGTGAACTCGACTGTTGTGATTGTTTTCCTGGCCACATCTTCGTATTCGTTGTGGATGAGGTGGCAAGTGGCGGTTATGGCTGATGTAGTAATCTTGTTTTCCGAGGTGCTAACACTTTCTCTGTACGCTTTTCCAACGCGACGAGTGGTGTGTCCGAGTGCAATGTATCTATAGACTCGTTCGCGCAGCTCTCGCGGCAGCGTCGTGAAGGCGATCCGTTGATACATGATGAGCGTTTTGGTCGTACGAACTTTGTTACTGTATGAGTCGGCTTTACTGAGCATAATTCTCAAGCAAGAGATTATGGATACTAACACGATAAAGCCGGTTGTTATAGGACAGCAGTCTTGATGTTTTTAGTGTAATGGGTAGGCAGCGTCAAGACATCGTAGAAGGTTAGTTGTGATCCTTCCAAAGTTATATAGCTCGCGCATCAGGAAGCGACGCATACCAGGAAGCGACGCATACCGCGAAGCGACGCAATGCGTCTCCCTCTCTATTTCTCAACAACGTCGCCATCCACGCTCGCAACACAACCAAGTCGTCGTCGCCATGACTTAAAGAGAGCTCACCATACAATTGGCCGTCGCTGATCTCGAATTCACCGTGTTGCTTTCGATCCGAAAGGCCGCGCGCGCCCACGGCCTCTCCGAATCCACGCTTCGCCATCGTTTCAATGGACGCCTCGAACGGCGCGCCGCCCATGCCCACGAACGTTGGTTGTCTCCAAAACAAGAGGAGCTTCTCATTCAATGGATTCTCGAACAGGACGCCCAAGGATTCCCACCTTCGCATTAACGCGCGCGTGAAATAGCCTCCCGCCTTCTTCGAACGAATGGAGACACACAAGAGTTGGGACAATTATGGCTCAAGAGATTTATTAAGGACAATCCACGTATCGCCTGTGTGATTGGGAAGCCTATTGAAGCGGTCCGTGTCAATGGCAGAAACCCCGAAGCGATACCAGAGTTCTATACCATGTTGGATGCTTTCGTACAGGAGTTTCAAATTCAACCATCCAATATTGTTACGATCACATGTTTTGGCAGACAGGGTTGCGTCCGCTACCCATGGACGACAGCCAATTAGGCAGCAAGCACCCCGCTCAGCGGTGGTGCTCACCACAGCCAATCAGCGAGTGAGCACCCAGGTGCTCACTACAGCCAATGAACATGCGAGCACTCCCTGCAGAGTGAGCACTCCTGGTGCTCACTACACGCTCATTCAAGTATATAGGGACACGGCTTGACCGTCCGTTACGGTGTGTTCAACTCATTGTTATAGTTTACTGTTTGGAATACAACTGTATCCACACGTACAACCCTTCTTCCACATTATCACTTGACACTGCTCCTCTTCACGAGTACCAACCACGTGACCAGATATCCTTACCAGATACCAGGCCATAACACTGCAAACCTTGCTTCCTGATGGATGTTTTTTGTATCGAGTGCTTCCTAAGAATCACGGCTTCAAACTGGCAAAATTTTGAACCTATTTGAATTCTTTCTTTCTAAATGAATTGGCCGTCCATTTTCAAAGTTGCGCTTTTAAGCCCCACTTCCCTGCAGTTGAGAGCAGGCTTCGGCTATCATCGCATGGACTGTGCATCTTCTAGGCCACCGCGTGACATTGTCTTACAGATCCAGTATAGAAACCGCGGTCTTCATCTCGGGAAGTGCCAAGACTTAATATCCCACTCATCTACCCCTAAGCTAGGACTTGAGACTCAGGAGCGAAGGCAGCGATCACGTAGTGCTTTGGATAGCTTATACAGACGACAAGACTGTGAATAGCTTATATGAATCAACCAACCAACCAACCCCTAAGCTAGCAACTCTCTTTTACACTCATGCATACTCTTCTGTCGCCTGCGCATATCCTCCTAAGCTTTATGTAGTATACGAATACGTTTCTGCTTTTCAACTTTTGAACTTGAGAGCGATCAACGCATCCTTCAACTCTAACGCTACTTTCAACTTCAACGTTACTTTCATCTCCAACGCTATTTTCATCTCTAACGCTATTTTTGACGACACGAGAATGGTCAACGATAATTTTTACTCTTTCCCGCGCCTACCCCTTGAACTTCGCGAAGACATATGGCGCCTCTACCTGCCGCATCGGGTGTAATAAATGGACGAACCTATCGAAAGATTTGTCTACGAGGTCCTTGGGAAGGAAGATGACAAAATTCCCTGTTGGTTCCGTTCGAACAGTAGAAGCAATAATCGCCCGCCATTACTTACGCGAGTCTGTCGTGAGTTACGCAGCGTTGCCTGGCGTACAGGAGAATGGATACCATGGCTCGTTTGGCGCGGCCACGGGTGCAATTTTGAGACTCCGTATGAAGCTGATTGACAGACCGGCAAAGTTATCGACCGCGGTCACTGGGAGGATGCTTCCCGCGACTCTGTATATATGAATTGGATTTCACACTACGACATAGATTTTGGCCCTGCGGACCCCGATCACCCTTTGACTTCTTTAGCCCAGGAAGCGAAGCGTCTGAATGGATCAGCATCTTTCATCCTGGACGCCATGTCTGACCCTTGGGAGCGGAACCCCCCCCCCCCCCCAAATGGCGATTGGCGGCTCATATCAACTGCTCTTACAGCCAATCCGCCTGTATTCCGTCCGCCCGAAGGCACACCGATATCCCAACGCGAGCAAAACCTAGCCGCACTAAGGCTACTGCCAGAATGGATGGTAGTTGTGAAAGTAGTCGTTATACACCTCGATCTTGGACGAGCTGCGGACAGCGGTCTGTTTGGGCTATTAGGAGATGAAATCATTCAAGTGGTGGACGCCATTCTGCCGTTGGCCTCGCAGCTGTATGCGTTAGCCGAGCATTGCGAACGTGGAGCTTCCGCCGTCACGACTGGCCAGGACTTTACTCGAATGTCTGTAAACGATATGGATGCCATGGTGAAGCGTGAAGCGTTCGAAAATCTTCGCGATCATGAGATAGGCAAGCGTCTGCGGCCAGCAATCATGTTTAGGCTGTGTATAGAAATGTGCAATCACATCGATATGCCGAAACAGGAGTAACATGTCCAGACTAGGCATGGTGGGACGAGATGAAGCCCAGGCTGCGCAGTATAGGATACCCAGAATATGCGTGATACCATCACGTATAAGGAAGCTGATTGGATGTACAGGCTGGCCACTTCGATACCGCGACACTCAAACCTATGATATCTCCATACAGGCAGATCAGTGGAAGCCGAATGAAGGGGGAAGCCGAACAAGCACTTTTCGCGACGAGGAAACGAACGACGCGCCTTATTTATCTATGAGCATCATGCGTGAACATGCATGGATATAGGTTGGATTCATTGTTTATAGTGATGCCTGCTCAGGATTCCCGCTTAGAGTAAGGTGGGAAAAAGCGAGCTAGTCCGAAACAGTAACCCCCAGTGGGGAACAGTGAACCCCACGTGATAATCATATACTAGGTAAGCATGACACTCTTCAACTTCTTAAGATCGTATTCGTCTTCCAGCATGAGAAGCGAATGTCGCTTAACCAGGTATGCGAGTATTTGAGAACAAAGTGATACAAATATTCTCAGAACTAAAAGAGTACTTATGCCTCAAAGTGGCCCGAGAGGCGAGAGCAGAAAGAGTATATAAGGGCGGGAACATATCTTGCCCCTTAGTGTATATATATAGAATAGTGCGGGGGATCCTTGTTGGCGTATGTTGCTTGGGCGTTTCACTCTTGTAGTGATATCTTGTCACGAGTTCCCTACTCATGACTAGAGTCAAGTCTTTTCGAGCCGCAGTTCGACGGGTTGGTAAAGCTTGCGAACATGCCCACAGTCCTTTGTAGTTTGAGTGGAATATTTGTGATGATGCTGCAATTGGCTCACACGATAGATTTATTATCGTTCGTCAAGACGATATCGCTTGTAGCAGCCATCATCTCTAACGCAGCATCTTGCAGTCCAGGAAACTGTATGGATAGGTGTAAGGCGCGGTCATCGACATACAGCATTTTCTTGGTGAGCAATCCTGGTTTGCCGAACGTCCCTCGAGAGTGAAACAAAGAAGGGAGGCTGAGTTGGTTTGCCGAGTTGCAGGTAAGTGTGCCTCGGCTGCCTTGATTCAGTAGTGTATAGGTAATGGCCGTTCACGTACGCAAGCCAAGGATTACAGTCTCTTGAACAGGCAAACCACTCTTATCATTGGTATCGGCGCAAGATTCAGGGTCAACAGCAAATAGATTGTCATCGTCCGAAGCGACCGTAGATCCGTCTGTCAGCCAAGGGGTATCTCCTGTCAGAGACGGTAGGAATGATGCTGTTGCTGTAGCCGGCACGAAGCTCCGGCTGCGCACTCTGCGACGCCCTCTGTGTCGCTTCTCGTCCTCATCCTCGTTGTCTTCTTCTGCATCGCGCTCGTCCTCCTGGACCGCGTCTCTGTTGTCGCGCTTCCGTTTCGAGGGACTGAGACTTCGAGATTTGCGGCTCAGGTAAATTTGAAAGCATTGATCGCTGCTGAGTTCTTTTTCAGATACTTCGCCGTCCTGTACGATGAAGAGCATTCTTTTGACACCTTGTTGGAGGAACTGGGCTGAATAGGCAAAGATGGTCCAGGCGAAGCGTGCAAATATGTATTCCAGCGAGATACCATGCAAAGGCTGCATAGCAACACGATGGTAGAGTTTGACGAATTGTGTAGACAAGCCGGGAGAGAACAAGTGCACAGCCAGTTCATGGGCCAATACCCTATCGTCCTTGCGAGGCGACGGCTTGAGGACTATGGCGAAACGACGTTGGTCGAAGACGGTATGGATGTCAGAGCGAAGTAGTAGAGCATTGTGGGGCACATCGATGGGTTCGACTTCGGGGCGAGGTGCCACGCCATAGCGGAACATGGTGTTCTGCCGGAACCAGTCGACTTCGGTACGGGGAACTAGGTGGGCGTGTTCGGTACCTTCAACAGTGTCGGTCAAGCGGCAGGTGATGTCGCGGGCGAGGAGGGCGTCTGTCAGACTGCCCTGGCGAGGCAATGCACGGCTGGGAGGCAGGTTGGGTACTGTGTACTGCGACCATATGGATGGCAGGTCTCCGTGCGGGAACTGCCAGTGTGCGAAAGCAGGAACAAGCGGATATCTTTCTGTTGGAGCGCACTCGCGTCAGCCATCTCTAACAACATACATGGGCTCGAACTGACGGACCTTCGGCATTGTCTGACACGCGGAAGTAATATTCTTTGCCCAGTAGAACTCCGTCTTGCGGTGTCGCCACTCTGCTTCCCGTCCTCTGCTCGCTCAGATATCCATCCCAACGATTTCCAGCAACAATGGCGCAAGCGATGCGGGCGGTTTCGTGGTGGAGTCCTCCCTGCGCGCTGTCAAGTGCGGGTAGAACCATGATGATGTTGTGCGCATCGCCATAGCCGGGATGTCGAAATGTCACGGTGCATGTCACATCATCAGATATGTCCGTCCCGCCGTCTTGGTGTCTAGGAGCGTCGTATCTTGACCTGGCCGAGGCCATCGTGTAGTGGTAACTGAATTTACATACAACGAAAATCGATCATCACGTTTGTTTTGATGTGACAACATCTCTCGGAGATACGGGGTACTAGCGTTGTTCTACAATCCGACCAATCGGTAGTCGAACAGGGTGCTCTGTTCCGCCAAGATCTGGGGAACAACAGATCAACCTGCTTTGTCCTACAGAGCAGACAGAGCAAGGAATATCATCTAGGTATATAGAAACGTATTGTGCCCTCTAGACATAACGCATTCAACTCATTGTTATAGTCTACTTGCGTTGTAGACGTGCAGCAATGACTTTGCGAAGATGATCAGCATCGCTTGGCTCACGATAAACGTGTCCAGCTCTTGACTCGCGTTCCTCCCTATTACGTTGTAGGTCTATAGCAAGATCAACTGCAGTCATGCCATTCCCATCGCGGGCTTCGAGGTCGACTTCCTGGTCAATGAGGTATTTGACTGTCTCTGCTCGGCCCCATAGCGCAGCTTCCATGAGTGCCGTGCGACCATAGGCATTGACATGTTCTAGCTTTACTCCCTTTTCCTGGAGGAATCTAACGATAGGAACAGCGTCCTCTTCTGAAGCTGCGATTGTGATGCCATTGTCGTTGCCATCCGAGCAGGTCATTTGTGCAAAGTCGTCTTGGAAGGCCCCAAAGAGCCATCTTAGCTCATTCATATCGCGTCTCGCACATGCAGAAATGTACAATGCGTGTCGGTAGTCAGCTTGGCCTATCAGCTCCTCCCAGATTTCTTCAGGCGACTGCGGTGTGGCTCTACAATTTTTCTCGTCATCATCCCCAACGCCGAGAAGTGCTGTTTTGCGGGTGAGCAGATCGAAATCATCTTTATCAGAGTCCACTTCGTCGGGCCTCAGTCCTGGCTTGACTACTGTCCTATAGGCAGGCCATCGCGAGTCCGTAAGCTGCAACCGGCCTTTTCTATCAGTTGTGTAAAAAGTTCCGTCAGTTTTATCAAACTCCCATCCATATCCGAATGCTTCGGGTTCGACTGCAGAGGAAAATAAGATGCGATAGTGATCACCTTCGCCGTCGCAATCGCTCCTGCGGATCTCTGTACGCCAGAGACCAAACGTGGCCGTTGAATGGCCGTGTGACTTTAAGCAACGCGGACACTTTACGCGTACCCTACTCCCACTCCATTCGGTCACTAAAGCTGTGAGTAGCTGCTCTACTTGTCCCGTATTCATAATTCCTAGAGCAGAAATTTTCGTGTATTAGATAAGAGAAGAGACAAGGAAGTTATAGGTTTTTAGCCTCAGGCGGAAAGGAATTGGAGTAGAGCGAGTGCGTCGTAGGCGTAGTGGAGAGTAGAGCAGACGGGAGAGAAGAGAGAAGTATAATACCTCTCCAAAAGTCTCCGTACGGTCGCCTTACAGTGCCTCGGCAGAAGAGGTGGAGATTTTCAAGCCCCATCCACACCAATGTTACTACCCTTTCTCTTCAACAATCGACTGATCCAGCCCAAAATCAACAGGATCCATGTGATATACACCATGAATACCACGTCATCTCCATGGGGTCTACACATCGCCTAATTCATATGACGTGAATTGAGTTCTTCTGCTAGATAGATACTTCTTACTTAGAGGTCGGACCAACAACCGAGAAGCCTCGGGGACTGCAGCCTTAATCGACGGACTGATCACGTTTAATTTACTGCTTTGGTCGACAGAGCGGCGAGAAACGTATCGGGCAGCCCGACTGGTGGAATCATATTTCCTATGGATGACAACGCTGAACACATATTTGATCTTCCTGACATTCAAGATCACGGAGTCGGGCATTATCGATCGTGGGGTCAGGGCTACTTGACTTGAGACATGAGTGGCACGTGGACGTGGTATTATAAGAAACAAGAGTCTTGACAGTCTGAGTTTTCTTCCGAGGGTGCTAGGGTACTTTCCTCACGAGAGGGCAATTCATATCTTGGAAAACACCAAGAGAGTTTGCCCGCAGATTGCTACGATAAAACCGACATGACTAAGCTCACCGACGTGGTTCTGATACCTCAGCAATCATACTGCCCTCTCCTGCTCAATGAACACACAATATCTCTAGATGTGCTTCCTCTGGATTTTTGTGTTGAACTAAGCGATCTCATGCAACATGGAGGCGACTTGGACTTAGCACGACTTGTAGCGAGAGATCTCAATGCCTGTGAAACGCTTCGACTCCAGCCATATCCGAACATAGCAACATATTACAGATGTCGAATTCAAGACAACAGAGTCACAGGACTTTGCTTTTTAAAGTACCCTGAAACTCTGATGGGAAAGTTGAACCCAAAACATCTCAACAAAGACGAATTCTTGTCTGAGCCACTCGAGACGAGGTCAGTGGCTGCAAGTCGATATCTTCCACGAATTACCCAAAGACTTAACCACTTCTATTCTCTTGAACTTTGAGCACGCTTGATACGACGTCGTGCAGCTTGTATTGCGGCTTGCCTTGGACCTTGCTGACGGCCCTGTTCCGGACTTCGCCCTGGAAATCAACAATGACAAGTCGCAGGCCATGGATTCTGCCTTCCTGCCACAGATACGTAAGCACGCGGTGCCCTACGATACGTCGATCAAAGGACCGACTTTGCTATTGCCGCTAACACGGAGATGAGTCTTCACGTCGACGCCGATGCGGAACAGCTCTTCCTCTCTCCCATGACGGACACCTACAAAGCGACCCTACCTCTAGTCTACGGCATCGAAGTCGAGTCCAGACCATGGCCGTAGATCTATCAGACTCTTGAGGAATCTTCCTCTCCTCTCCTTTTTATCTGAAACATATCATAGCTTGCCAATTCAGTTGATGGCATGAAACTGACTATGATACAACCATTCAGATGTCTCGAAGATTCCACAGTCGTCTGCTTGTTTGTCGTCAGACGTAAGCAGACATCCTAAGGACATTGAACATCAGGTCCACTCCACCGGTAGATCGTAGCTAATTCTTTCGATCATACTTGGCATCAGTCTTGAAGTTAGACTAGAAGCTAGAAGAGTCTATAATGTAAGTGTGGAGCGCCTAATGCTAAGAGAAAAGGTAGGTAGTATAACTAGCATTATTATAAATCTGATCTTGCTGAACGAAGTTTATTCTGTGCTAGCCACATCTTCAACCTTGTTACCTACAGTACCGAAGGTGATCGACAGCTCGTGTGCCACGCTTCTCGTGGCCACCCTCACGACGTCTATACCAACCAACATCCGCTACGGTCGGATTTAATGAAACCACGTTGAACAAAGACAAAACTGGCATGTCATTGATTGTCTCCTACGCTTTCATCTTTCCACGTAACTTTTTCCGAGGTGGCAACCCTTTCTCCTCATCTCTTTCGACGTTCTTTTCCCACGTTCGCATGTCTTCTTCAATCATCCTTGCCGACATGAAGGTCCTCCCTTCTTCTTTCTTCGAACGTTCACAGGATTTTTCTCGCAACAGCTTTTTGATTCGACGTGATTTGAGTTGTAAAAGGGTGTCACGTTGTATCAATCCACTGATGGTTCTCTCGAGGAAGTCGATGGTCTTGCGATGAGTCGCGATGGAACAGCGTAACAGCGTCTCAAGAGAAGCCTCATGGTCGTTCAAGATCAATTCAATACGGTAATATATGTCCTTGGGTGTGTATGAATTCTTGTTTAGAAGGGATGGATGGTGGTGACAGTGTTCTATTCTTTTTCAACACCTCTTCCTCTGCAACCACGGGTTCCACGTCCCATGGGAATATACCAGGTTGTTCCAGCAGTATTTTATCATCCTTCGTTTCATTATGTCTTTCCTTGCCTCCTCGTAAAGAAGGGAAAAATCCTTTCGCTTCATAGGGCTTGAGTCAGAATACTGTTGTAAGCTATATAGCTAGCTTCGGTATCGTGTTTTCAGAGGTGAAAAAAGACCCAAGTCAAGTGGTTGGAGAATAGTACATGTACGAGGGGTTGAGGTCAGGATCTTAACCTTTTGTTTCCTTCAAGTTGTTCCAACTTATCTGTAGCGTGGCTCTCATGGCCATCCAAGATGAGAATCCGGTAAGACGTTCCATGGATTTGGCTTCGTCTGAGGCAAAAACACTTCTATCAATCACCAAATGGCCTTTTCAACATCAGTCCATCTTCTCTTCTGACTAATATACTTACATGGAGGAACCTGTCCCGGAATGTCGTCAAGCATGACGTTCTTCCCCTTGATAATCACAAGTGTTCAAAGAATTGCCTCCCCCCCCCCCACTCGACACACTCAATTATTCACACACACTCGCGATCATACGACGTCTTGATTCGGGTCCCTTTGGATTGACTTTCCTTCTCGGAACGTGCCCCGACCTTCTCATCTGAACATATACCCGAGGCCGTTCCATGTTCATCCATATTCCATATATTCTCACCCTGGGGTCCACGAACTCCAGCCATCCTTTCTATCTCAGCGCGGATTCCACTTCTGGTTGTCCGCATTTGGTCAAGGTCCGTCCTTTCACCCCACACTCTAAAGTCGCTACAGCAGCAAGAAGCGGAGGGAACGTCTGACCCCTGACGAACGCGGCTAGTGTGGGGCCAAGCCCGGTCAATACATACAGCAAAAGCAATCATCTGGATTGCGAAGTGGCCGCATGAACCGTGTTGGTCAAGCTATCCCTGTATATCTTTGTCACCAGATATCATGCCAGCTGCTTGGAGAGCTAATGCGCACACCGAGATATCAGGCATAACATATATTTATGTATATGATCGCTTCGAATCATGCAATTGTAGAGGAAAAGCGACGCGCATCACTCAGCTAGAGGAAGCATGCATATGGATGGAGCGGGTGTGGGGTCCGAAGAATGACGTGCAAAATCTCAGCCAATCAACCATAGATATGGGAGATAATGCTGACACCTGCGAGTATCGAACGAGAGCAGGGTACATGGTTCACCATCTTTTGGCTCGCTAGAGGAGGAACACAGATAACATGGACGAGTACAACTACTCCCGGCGATATTTCCATGGAGAAATATTGAGAGAAACGCGTCTTTATGGTGCTTCTTACGCACACGTATGTAAAGCGACCGTGGATCTGCGTAACCAGTGCGAGGTCTTGTCGAACGTATGATTGCAACAATGAGACAGGGTCATCCGCATTCGAGGGGTCTCTGGTCTCGATCGCTTTCCACATCGTAGGCAACGCTGGGGTGAAGAGAGCTACCCAGACTATCTTTTGCATTGTTTGGGGACTGTTTTCTTGCCACGGCATAAATCCGATGTGTGCAAAGAGACAACATTCCATGGCTGACTTGTCTGAAAGCCGTGGAGAACAACAACGATAGCGAAGCGGATGATAGAGTTGTCGAGGCGTCTTAGCCGTCGACAGAGTACTATGCTCTGCTGTCTTTTATTGGTCACCAAATATTTGTCTCGTTCAGGTCCGCTTTTCCGCGTAGACATTGCTTGGCGATGCAGAAATCTATGATTGTTGTCGCCAGCATTGTCCAGGTTTTGCTTACTCCCATGTCACCATCTACATGATCGATGTTGAACCAGACACGTCGAGTTGCGGACCGCAATTCTCCACTCGCAACGGCTTCTCTGCGCGACGATGGGTCGGATCCGACAGGTATAGTCTCCCCTACCCCTCTCGGAGGCATATGTGGCTCAGTATTGATCCTGTTTAGACATGCAGACAGCTGCAGACACAGTCTCACCGCTATCAACCCGCACATTTACGTGGGGTCATGTACCTTCGCCATCCTTGACTGGAGGTGGATGAGTGGTGGCAGAAACAACTCATCATCGTCATACTGACTCTTCGATCCAGCGACACGTGAAGCCCTTGATATCTCCGACGTTCTCGATGCTTTGTTCGTTCTTCTGAGCTCACATCCATCTGTCACAACATCAACAAATTCATCCTCCAGGAAATCATGAGCAACCACCGAGACAGAATGCTTCAGCTAGCCGAAAGCATTATCGGCTACCAAATGCAACAGCCCGAGCAGGCCTACCTGTGGGAAGCTCTACAGATAGCAGGCTCCGGTGAAGATCTCATCGGTGGTCGAGTCATCAAAAAAGGAAACCAGAGGCTTGCGGTCGTTGGTGACGCATATTCCAGGGCCGCACTGTCTGAAGATTGGTGGGCTCAGGGCGGCTCCAAAGGTTTGTTCCCATCACTTGAATTCGATATGTGTAGAGGCTGAACATCGATTTTCTCAGGAGACTGGACCAAACTGTATAACAGCCTTCTCGAAAACAAGAATCTTGCAAAGATTGCTCTGGATACAGGTCTTTTTTCCTGCATGAATTTCAATCCGAATAATCCAGTTCCGTACAGCGAGGGTCTCGCTGCCACTCTGGTCGAGGCAGTCATGGGTGCCGTCTATCTCGATGGCGGAATGGTTGTTTTGAGGAAGGTTATGCGGAGTCTCGAGATTTCTTCAGTGGTAATGTTCCCATCTCTCTCCCATACCTAACAGGAAGGAATAATGTTTCCAGATCGACACAAACAGTCGCACCGCCAGTATTGTCCCGTACGCAAAGGGTCCAAGAGGAGATTATAAGCCGGAATCTTACTTCTCTGTGATGAACGCGACCTCAGTCGAGGATTTGATCTTCTGGTTGAAGCTTCTAGATTACGATGCACGGCTGTGCTCGTGAACTTTTTTAGAGAGATTCCATTCGGGCTTAGAGAAGCCTCTCGGATAGTTTACGCTGGTTTGGGCACTTCTGAGTAGGTGCTATGATGATGATGGAAGACAATTCCCTCATTCGAGAGCACCAACTGACTTTTCTCAACAGTAACGTGCGAAGATGTCCGTATACTGTCTAAGCACGGTCTCAACACCGTGCACTGAAATCTGCTGCAGTGGTTTCTTTTGTTCGTTGCGTTTCCTATCAACTAGGCCAGGAATTTGGTTCTCAGTTTTTTCTCCTTTAAGACGTCCACTCATTTATCTGTACCTGATAGAAGTCAGAAGACCAGACATCTCGACCTGACAACGTCATCATAAAGATTGTTCTTTCCATTCGCTACATCCAACTGCATTCCCTTCTTTCACGACATACATTTTGTGTCAATAGCGAATCTTGATGAAAATGCTTCATCCAATAGTCCTTGGTTTGGTACATGTACAATCTGCCAAGGCGCCAACGAACATAACAAGCATGCTGGATTGCTCTCTCCAAGCTTCCCGGATGATACTTGAGGTCTATTGCAACATATAACAGGCTAGTAAACAAGAAGGGGATGGCACGATGATTCACAACTGCCGTCCACTCGACACGTTCACCTAGCTTAATGTGTACGTGCACAAGTGAGATCATCGAAGTCTCATTGGACTCCAGTGCTCTGTCTGGAGAAAACACCATGATCGCTATGCGAGATTCAAAGCCCTCGGATATTGCGATGGCTCGAAAAGCGACAAGCCCTAAGCATCAAATCGATCCAGACCACTTGATCTCCGTTTGGATATCTGAGACCAAGACTGGAAAGGGGGTCAAAGTCCGTGAACCCCAGATTGAAATCGTACACTATTATCAAATGCCGTGGTAACCGCGCGCTTAGCAGATATGTTGCACTGCCTCTACCCTTTCACCATTCACGATCCCCCACATCTTGGCTTTGCTTCTCATGGTAATACAATCGATGCACACAAGTCGTGTCGCCCTTGACTGCGGAGCGTCCATCAGTTGGTGGCCGTGGACATATAGTCTGAGGTCTCAGCCATCGCAACACTCACAGTCACACAATACGCGCCGACTCTATGCCATGCGAAATCTCGTAGCGCGACACAGCCTCTCTTCGGGGGTGGAGAGAGATGGAGCTAGTCGGAGTGAACATAAAAGTCGGATCGGTGCTTGAAATTATCAAGAACACACCTCAAACTCTCCTTTTGCATCAGCTTTGCCTATTCGTAGTTGCTCTCTACCATAAAATATCTTAGGTCACTCGATACTTATCAAAGCGCTTCTAGACGATAATCTTGTCGTTATGCACACACTACATGCAGAGGCCACAGCACCATGTCGCAACATATACTCAGGCCAACTCAAACAACACGCAACCACAAGAGATGATCGAGGCATCCCTATAATGCGCAAAAGGGTGTTGTGCCGTTTCGTCGGTTCCAATAGTCACTATCAATCCCTGCAAGCTGACAAAGACTATACTGAGAACCACCACCAGCTCTATCAATTATGTCTCAACCTGCGTGCTTCGGAGAACCTTTACGAGTTTCTTTGTGCCTGGTTTATGCCAAACCGTGTTCTCGCCAGAAACGCAATGATCCCGAAGGCTTGCAATGGCATTGATGACGGAGAAGATATCCGAAAAGAATTGAACGAATTGAACAGGAGACAGCGACATATTCAGGAGATGATAGTACTGTTGCTCGCAGTCCCGAAGTGTGTCGCGGCGGTACAAATTGGACTTCTTCCAGGGCGTGCGCAAGATCCTCCGCCGTCGCTCATCAATCCATCCGGCCCGAAAATGTTGCTGAGAGCCTTTCACGATGGATCTAAGTGTGTTTATGACGACAATATTGGAATCCTAAGCTCGAATTACCCCGTATGCCAACCAGTCGAAGACTTGGATGATTTGTGGAACCGTGGTGGGATCTCCGAGGCCATATTGAAGAACCATACCCGTGGGACCGATCCCACTTCCTTCATCTCGTTATCAGACGACTCAGATTTTCTTCTCAATCGCTTCATCCCGAGATGTTGGCCTGTCGAGCAGCCAACAAGGGATATTACGGGCAACATTGCCTTCGTCAACGTAGACAAATTGAGGCTCATGAACGTCTTTCATGACAGATCTTGTCATCTGCTTGAGATTGTGGGAGGCAAGCGCTGGAACGCGAGCACCAACCAGGATGGCGTACCTTACCTCAGCTCCAGCCATTGGTTGGCTTATGGCTGGATCCCTGTCCAGTGTATCGACAAGGTAATCCGGCTGGACGAGTTCAGAGCTGCCTTCGAGAGAGTCCAAGATGAATGTCGTGGTGAGCTGCTAAGTTTTCAACGTTCTTGCTTGATGCTGACAAGTCATCAGTCTCTGCACAACAAGTAAAGCCTGAACAGATATTTCTTCATGTGTCTAAAGAGGGCTCAGGAGAGTTGGAGAAGCTCTGTGACAGCTTCCAAGAGAAGCTGTAAGTTCAGAAATTCTCTTATCTGTTTGTTTAGCTACAGATTCTATAGACCAGTCTGTCTAAGCGAAGAGTTAAATCAAAATCCGCAGCACTGTAGCATCCGTCTTGCTGTCGAGAGTTCGTGTAATCCAGTTTGTGTTCTTCGGGAAGATTCCACATAAGCTCTTCGTGATCAATCCGATCGTCCCAACTCTCCTACCAACATATAAACTCGAAAATAGTCTCGGACAGCTTGATAAGAGCTTTACCGCGTTGCAACACGAGAGTCGACATTTCAACGCATTACGATCACGTGGAGACGCATACCGCCCGGAGTTCGGCGTTGTGGACACTAGCTGCTGATGGGACCCAATTGATCAGGGAAGTATCTAGGCGTCCTCCCTCATATGTAGAGACAACTATACATAGAAGCTTGCACGTTCAATCCAGCTTGGTCGCGTAGATTATTTTTCCAGATAATTCTGTCGATAATGTATCATCTTACATATTTCACACACCTCCAGTACGTACATTGTAAGCAGACGTGTAAGACAGTGCCATAAGATATCACATCTAGGTAGGAGGCTCTTTGTTACGGGTCGCAAGACCGTTTATCTGATCCTAGCCAAGCTGACAACTCTTCCCTTTCGTATTTCGTCAGGACTACAAACACATTTCCGCTACTTCCAACGTATCGCTGCCCATGCTACGGAATTTTCAAGAACCATAATGCCTGACTCCAAAACAATCGTGACTCTTCTCTTGACGGAAATCATATGGACACGTCTGGGAATGACCGAAGAGATTCTGAACAAGACATCAGGCAAGGTGCCATCTAGGACTCATCTTTGGTGTTTGTGGCAAGGCTTTCGGGAACGTCATAGCTATGAGACGACATGAGCAAGATGTCCAGCCCAGTCCAATGCTACTTAAGCAAGCTGGCAATTCTATGCAAAATCTGTTATACCGTACCGAGTATGAGAGGACATCCAAGGATAACCTTGCTGTGGATATGCATAAACCATCCTCACACGGTAGTTACTGTCAACCCACCAGCATCAAAACAGTGCTAAGTGTGCCGCTGGAAGTCCCTGGGCTTCGTGAATGTGGTAAGGTCTAAAATTTCCCCCGGTAGTGCTGTTGCTAGTTCAGCGCTATACAATGATACACCCCTGCATCACGCTGTGACAGATCAGACTCCATTAGTAGATCTGGAATTGGATGATAAGCAGGCGGAAGAACAGATCTTTGAATCCTGATACAAACAGTCCTTGTCCACTCCCTTCTTCACAAGCGTCCTTCAGACTTTTATCACTCATCAGCTCTCCTCTCGCCGTCACAAAAGAGTGATTGAGGAATGATAATCGAAATCTCTACCAGAGAACACTATGGCCGATGAGAATCTAGAGTTAGATATGACAGGAACTGATAAGGATTGACCGTCTTCTAATGAGCATATAGCATCCTCTGTGGTGGAAGCTTCAACTCCATCGTGGGTATCCAGGAGACTCGATCGACTATGTATTGTGTTCCAATCAAATGACATCAACATATCAAGAGATAGCTGAGATTAAAGCGTGAAAGTAGGTATGTGTATAGGTCGTGGACGTAGAATGGTCCGAGGATGTAAGAGAATTGATCGAATACCAGTTGGAGACCGCCGATGAACAGTGACGGCAAAGAGCTGGGCATTGAGTTCAAGGTCACAACGTGGATATTCTGCTCATAGATTACTGACCATCGCTACTCAGCGATGCATACGGGTAGTGCCAGATACGCTGGAACTCTTGAGAAGCAACCCAGGGCCCAAGCCCCTTAGACCGGGTTGCGTAGCGATGTCACTCCTGACATTCCCATCTCCAGCTTAGACAAACGCTCAAAGTGAACAAAAAATTCTGGTCAGAAGGCTACAAAGGTGCTTGTTGTCCAGATGTGAGCAAAGATCAGTACATTCGCCATAATGTGAATTTGGGAAAGGATAACATGCGGTTTCACAGTCTCGAAAAGCACGAAAGTAAGAGTATGGAACGATGGTAGCGAACTGGACTCAGCGTTCCCAGTTCAACAACTCTCATATCGGTCAAGCTGTAGTTCTAAGAACTGCCGCAGCTTCCCCATAACACCATTTGTCATGGATATGGCGCACGAAGGGCTTTCGACATGCTGGAACAGCCCTGAGAGACTCGAGAATGTCGAGTCGCAATCTGGACATACATATGGAAAGACAGGCTGACCGGGAATGTCGGCAATATCGCGACATTCGAGCATATCGCTGCGGTAATCTTCTAGCAGGTAATGATGGTACTGATTGAATTGCGCTGCAGACTCGTTGAGGTCGATGGCATCAATCTTGGATTGACATCCATCTCCCTCAAGGTGCAGCAACATGGCTGAGTAGCAGCCGAACTTCCTGGTACACCCATAACATTCCAGAGAAGATTTCAAATGGACGGCTTGATGCTTCAGTAGATAACACGTTATCGACAAGCTAGTGGGACGCGGTAAGGAACCATGATTGTGTGCACTTACGCTATGGAGATTTGATGGACTGACGAAGTGTTTTTCGCAGTTCCTGCAGACGTTTCTGTCCTCAAGATGACGCAGATACGATTTTCGATCGTTGAAAGACCAGATGTGTCCATCCCCATCATCACATCCATGACATACGATGCCGTGCTTAGCAGTACGAGCATGTATCAGAAGCGAGTCCCAAGTGGGCTCGTCAGTAGCGCAGATGTCGCAGGTATTGTGGTTGGAGGAGTCTAGAAAATGCTGTTTTCTTGCTCTTTCACTGTTGAACTCCTTTTTGCAACGATGGCAAGATACACTGAACACAGAATTCAGGCCAATTCATTCACAAATATTTTCGGATGATGGTTTCTTACCTGGAAACCATTTTGCTTCTTGTCTGCGAGCTAGTCAGGTCTCACGGTGTCTTGGAAAAAAGTGAATAAAAGCTGTGAGGATATCCGGGAGATGAGACATATAACAACGTCGTTGGGCACAAGTGCATCCCCACCACTTCACAAGCTAATCTAGTGGGGTGAAGCTAACCAATCGCGTTGCCAATCATATGTATGTATAATGCAGTCATCTCAGAAGCAAGACGAACATGAAGCTGCGCATACACCAACCACAAAGTACCCACGTGCTAGCCAAAGGGAATAAAACCAGAACCCAAAAGTATGTGTACTTAAGGCCGATGTTGGCTCGAGGGTCCATTAGTCATATTATCGTTCGAGATTGTTCTGTGGTCAAAGAACATACACATATCAGGACGAACAGTAGTGGCCTTACGAAGATACGCTTGAGAAAGGTTTTGCATGACACCTTGCTTATAAGGGCGGACTTCGATGGTTAGCCTCGGCCCTGATTCTCATGAACTTCGAGACACAGGAACATTACCATAGTGGTTGCGATTTCGTCCGATGAGGCTACTAGTCTCTAGAATTGATGGTTAGTGGTATATCTTGCGAGCAGATCTTCTCCAAACATGCATCAATGTGTATTGCCATGAAGTTTCAACCTTTCTGAATCCATCGAAGGTTGTGTGGATATATACTCACACCTATTGGTATCTGAGATCACGAATCTACATCAAGGAATGCAGCGGTGTACCTTTTGCAATAAGAACAAGCTCTCTTGATTCACGAGCTGGCGAAAGAGCAAAAACTTTCTCATTCCCGTTACTTCAAGTAGAGCGACAGCGTCCCTGTAAGACTCATACCTTGCAAGTCTCGCAGTGCTCCGAAAGGATTTTCGCCTCGGAGTGTAAGCCCCAACCAGCACGCCCGTCCATATCCCTCGCTTCTGTGTTCTCAGAGATATAAGGATCCAGATCTTCTGTAAACTCAATCTTGATTGAAGAGATCTTTCTCGTGGACCTCAGTCGTGAAGACTGGAGCGAAGATGAGCGAATATCCCCCTTAAGCACTTCCTCCTGGACACGTGAGATTGGCTCGAAGACATGCTATTCGAGACTTGCTTCCACAAAAGGCTGCGTCAGATCTCCAAAGTTCTCCTCCGTGGGCTCTTCAGTAGTCTCGATACCATGAAATCAGAGCTTCACAAGATCAACATAGTTGTCAACTGCGAGGTTATCTCTAAGTACGTCTGCAGCTACAAAGCGTCTGAGATACTCTCATCATCCTCCTCCTTCTCCTTCTTCTTCCTGTTCATCATCATCTATAACGTCGTGCGTTTCGGGTACGACTTTTCGTATTGTAGAAGCAAAGAGGTGTTCTTGCTCGAGGAAGCGAGCTTCTAGCATGGATGATCCTAACTTTGACAAGGAAAGCAGTCATCTTTCGTTTTATAACTGGGTACATGACGTCGTCCACAGCTTCAGTAGCTCTTAGTCAATCTATCTCTGACAAAAACATAATATGGAGCTTATCCAACTTGTGTTCGACGGACCTCCAGTATTGGCTCTCTAAACCACGTAAGGCCCGCACTGTCTTATAATCTTGCCTCGATATACACATTTCGCATTATGCAGATGTACGAGGCGTTATCAAATTGACTTTCTGATCAACAGAGGTTATCGCTATCTTGATAGCATGGTGGATAACTTCCATCGTCTGTCTTACAAACCTGCTTTTGATAGGCTTCGGACCGGCTGGCGTTGATGCGGACAAGTATACACGAGATCGACCCTGCTTGATCCAGGCACTCCACGATCCTGCGAGTCGGACTAGGCTCTGCGGCTGCCGCTCTCCAAGGATGGAATGCCTCACGACTGGATATGGTCTTCCATTTCTCAGACGAAAGAAGATTGTCTGATATCCATCATAGGTAAGTTGAAAACGATGTGGGGAGGTCTTTCCTAGCAAGTTGTCGAGATTGGTGGATCTGGTTTGCGCTTACGAGGGATGATTGATCAAGAGCGCAAGCAATGTTCTAGAACGATTTTTCGACCGAAGTAGCATAAAATAGAAGTCAAGTGGACCAGAGGAGGCAAGTCAGTATACTGAGTCATCTTCGTTGTCTATAGTACACAGAGATGATCTCCCTCAAATGGTGGATGATGAAGCATATAATTCTGATGCGGTAAGGGTACGTGTTCAAATAAGGTTATCAGCTGCATATGCAACAGTTATGTGACTCGATTCGTAATACCAGGCATATCAAGCTAAGCGATATCGAGTCAAGCTATCGATGACCTCCAAGGGAGCTGATCTTGCACGTCCTGATCGACAAGATATCATAGGAGATGGAATCTTCGACCTTAATCGTTTGGAAGGCAATTTCGGTCTTTGAGTGGAACTTCAGGCAAAATGGAGGAACCTCTGATACGAGCAAATCCGGATGTAAAATCGTGATCTTCTTCTTCCTGTCGATTAAGCCCATTCGCTGTATCAATCGAAACTCTACTTACTCTTCGCCGCCAGTGACCAAGGGTCGTCTTCAGTTGTCTTCATTTATGGCTTGGGTTTTGCTGTAGATGGTGATATTGAACAGTGTTAGTAAAGGTATTCGTGCAAATCTGGGTCACCAGATACGAAGCAAAATGCTTGGAGATTTAACACTCACATCGAGCTAACAGGCATAACACATATGTATATGATGGCTTCTAATCCTAAGACTGTGGAAGAAAGGGTAGCAACAAACATCACTCAGCTAGTAGAAGCATGCATATGGGTGGAGCAGTTGCGGGATCCGAAGAACGATAATCAGAAACTCAGCCAACCAATCATGGGAACGGGAAACAAGGCCAAAGCCTGCGAGCGTCGAACGAGGGCAGGGTACGTGGTTTACCATCCTTTGTCCAGCCAGAGAAAGAAATTATATAGAGTGGGATAGTTGGAACGATGACAGCTACTTCCGGCGATATGTCTATGGAAAGAGATTGACATAAATGCGCCTTCATAGTGCTTCTTACGCACATCTATGCAAAGCGACTGCAGATCCGCAAGATCAGTGCAAAGTCTTGCCGAATTTGTCATCCGAAACAAAACTGTAGTATCCACGAAGCGGGTTATTCGTGCTATGGTGTACTGAATTCAAGTCAACAGCGGGGTGCAAGCAAGGGTAAGGAAATGCAAGAATTAGCTAGCTGCACACTGCTGAGTTGACTCAACTGCTTGCGTCCAATCATCAATGTACATTACCGAAGGCAAGAGTCTGGAGATAGCAGGGCCATATCGTTCTGCACTCTCCTTGCATACACGTTCATCAAAAACTGTCTCAAGTAGCGCCTCTCCGAAGCCACTAACATGCCTTACCAAACACGGCGATCAGACAGCCATGAGAGCATGAGCAACACAATTCGATCGTCAGATTGAGATGACTAGTTCTTCTAAAACTCACACAGCAGTGGTGTAGAGCTAACGCAAAAGGCTCTGCGGTGATGAGAAGACGTGACTGCGCTGTCGCTGCATACTTTCTCCATGACTGCTACCGAGCACGTCTTGTGGAGTACTACTGCCTTATGACGGTATCCAGCTCCGGTTCGCTATCACTCTTATGTTTTTACTACCAGATGGAGAGAACCCCACAACCTTTGCGATAGTTGCACACACGTTCGTTTTCACCTCGTCAATCAGAACTGCAAGATTTCTCCGCTACACCGTGATGCCGTTGTTACTTGACATTTTCGGCTATCTACTTTTGCGACGTGGGCCTATGATTCTTACCAGACTCCTCTACACCGTATCAAAAGAGCACTCTCCAATCTGCTAGATCTCCGTATGATCCAGGAGATCTTTGTTAAGAACATCGCCTAGAACAATATCTACTTCATCCTTGAATTGACAATCAATGCCGGTGGGGTAGTGATGCGTAGATCTTACAGAGGGCTGGAAGGCTGAATATTGTGAGAAGTAGCTCTCATTTACTAGTGTACCGAAAGTGAAGGCAGCGTATAAGTCAGACGGCATGCGTTGGCGATGCATACAATTGATGTTGAACCAGACAAATCGAGTTGCGGACTGCAATCCTCCACTCATACCAGCCTCCGTACGCGACGATGGATCAAATCCGACAGGTATAGTCTCCCCTACCCCTCTCGACGGCATACGTGGCTTGATATTGATCCCGCCTAGATATGCAGACAGCTGCAGACCCTGTCCAACAACCGCTATGATCGACCTCTACACGCACCAATCGCTTTGCGACGATACAGGTATGTCTTTTGCCATGTACTTTTATGCGTTGGAACATGCAACGCAACTATACGGGATGCCCTGTAATTACTTATAAAGTCCTGCTCCGATGGATGCAGGATGTTCACCTACCCTAGGATATCATATCCAACACTCTGCAATTCCATACTTCAGTTATGGAAGACCATCTGTTTTGTTGTTCCAAGGTCCAACCATATCCTAGACCAATCCGAACTGATAAGGATTATCTCTTTGTACCATTCGTAGATACTGTTATGCAAAGCCTTACGGACGGTTCCCATTTTCGTACTGAGCATGACAAAACACTCTTACTGCGAGAACTCAACAACGTAAACGTATGCGCGATGCAATTGGTACGACAGATAAATTACGGACCACTCGAAGGAAAGCGTTATTTCATCCCCGACAAGGTTTCACGAGAAACACAACCCAAACGATATATCGAGATTGAAGAACAAGACCTGATCGAGGCCAACTTCAAGAAATTAAATGCGTACAAGAACTTTCGTTGTACTAATTGCAACCGATTCTTCGAAATAAACATCTACCAGAAAGATCCGGTCAACAACCATCACTGGCGATCCAACATCGCGCGGCCAGCAGACAAGATCGACATAGGGGGGTAGTTTCCCACAAGATACTCAAGCCAGATGTTGCTGTTCGGCTAAGGAAGGCTATTGTCATCGGGTAAAACGTCTTAGCCGTGGCTTCACTCGAAAGTTTGTGGTCTTCAACGGCGGGGCTGGTTGTAGAGGGCAACGTTCTGCTCGAAGATGGTGACAGGATCTAATTTCCTTGCAGATGAAGGATATACAATGTTGCAAGCATCGAGGATAGAGCGCAGTTTTGGTACAGTGCATATCCTCAGTTCAAAATTAGGTTTGGAAAAAAAATGCTCGTCGTCGGCCATGGTTATGAGCTCGGTAGTACACAAGGCAGCAACTGCAAACAGGTGACTGCAATATACATAACACACTGCTGAAAGGAGGATGCTACATATCTATAGTACTTGCAACGCATGGTTACATGCACCATCACGTTCTTTCTCTGTTATCCGACTCCCACATATCCTCCTCATAACAGCTCTTGCATCCGCTGAGCGGATTAAAGGATCGTTATTTTGTCGTGTGGATTCAGACTTTCGAGTGCCTCCAAGTATGCTGCTCACAACCCTAGGATTTGGAGATTCTTGTAAAGGTGATTGAGCAGGTATTACTTTCGTACGAATATGCAAGGATGACAGAAATTTACTCCGGAAACTGCGCATGCGATCGCGCTTTCTCACAGGCTGCGGAGTAAGTCCATCTCAATACTCGACTTTGTTTATTTATGATGTCCAACATATCTGCACAGATCTGTTGATTAGCCAGGTTCATGCCTTCTACATGCGCGCCTGCAGCGGCATTACTACTCATTCGTTATCACATACTCCGTTGATCCCATCGAGCATACTTTGATATCCTAATCAACTATTGCTTATTTAACACAGTGTTCCTCGTTCCCTGTGCTCATGAGGAGAGATATTGGGTAGGGTGCGCACAGATCTGTATTACTTCAAGGTCCGAATCTGATCCCATCATCAAATATAGGCTAGTGGTTTGACGGCGCTTTCTTGCGATTCAGCACTGCGATAGGCTATACCGCAACGATGATCGCTCGAAAAGCTTGCATGCTGGCTTGCTCTCTTGAAGCTTCGCAGATGATACTCGAAGTCTATTACAAGATATTACAGGCTGGTAAACATGGAGGGGATGGCACGATGATTTGCACATGCCGTTCATTCGGCACGTGCACCTAGCTCAATGAATACGTGCACCAGTGAGATCATCGAAGCTTTGTTAGACTTCAGTGCTCTGTGTGGAGAACACCATGGTTACTGTACGGGATTCAAAGCCTTCGAATATCGAGATGGCTTGTAAAGCGACAAGCCCTAAGTATTATATCGCTCCAGACCACTCGACCTCTATTCGAAAACCTAAAAGTATCGCTTCTTCCAGAACTGGTTCGAAAAGAAGGAGTTAGAAATGGCATTGACTTCGTGAGGGTGAAAAGCGCATTTAGAGATACCAAGCAGTTCCCGGTCTTTACTGCTTTCACAAGAATCGATCGAACATCAGATTTTCACTAAAAAGAACTATCATATCGAAGAAGAAGACGAAGAAGACGAAGAAGTCTCACAAGCCAAATCGTTCCTGCTGCTGGTAAAGCATATGGTATCTGACGTGAGAGATTGCAATCTCTTGCTTGTCATCCTTTGTGATACATAGCGCCGCAATGAACCCATGTGTGTGCGCCCTGTGGGTCCTGTTCCTGTGCGTCTGTAGGATGCTCTGTCAAATAGCTTCCTTTGCTCCGATATAGTCTGTTCTTCTGAATTTAATCCTAGTTGATTGAGTTGAACAAAGTTCTGAGCATTTGAAGACTCTGAATGACCACTTATTCGTCTGGAAACACGTCCCAATGGGGAACCTGCTTTGTGAACACTTCAGGTAGACACTGGACCGACCGGACCGGATCTCAACCCGGATCCCGTTCACTGCATATACTGAATCTCGAATGAATTCTGGATGGATCCGGTCCAGTCCGCTATATAAAGGCTCTTGGCAAAGCATAGTTATTTTCTGCTACCAAAGCTCTTGAGGTATGCTATTCACGTGTTGGAAGGTCCCTTCAAGACTGTCGATGATGCCAGTCTTGTTCCAGCTTTCAACACACTGCGTTTGGCCAATTGCCTTCAGTACTCTCAATAGATAATGTGGAGTATAGTAGAATCTCTGTAGCTCCATGGAGCCCCAGTGGTAGGTTGAGCGTAGTGGTATAGGAGTTGGGGGCGATGAGATAGACTAGCCCAAGAAGTGTTATCTCGGGATTGAGGCATGGGCAATTGGCAAGTAATCCAATCAATTACAATCGACTCTGAGTCCTCTAAATATCTCTCTCTTGCTTAGATCAAAGCCCCGTGGTGTTATAAGACCATCCCTAAGCCAGGAATTGGTACATTGAGTGTGATCAATAACGTCCAAACCAAGGCTCCCTCTATTTGAGGTAATGATTGAGGAGCAACTGCTGAAGGTGCTCTCTAGTTTATCGAAAATTACAGGAATGGTAGATAGGATAATTGCCATACGTGAATTTTGGTGGTATCGCCTTCGAGTGACCTCTCTTGTCTAGAAGCTTAGAGGTTGTTTCATAAGTGGAGTGTAGAATAATGGCTACAACATAAGCAGATGACATGTCCGTCAAGACGTAATGTCTGTTGAGCTTAATCCAGCCGGTATTGACATTAATGCGGAGCAAACGATGTTCCCGAGAGTCACTAATAGCAGTCGAGATAGGTGTTGGAAGCGGTGCTGTTCTGCCGCAAGCTAATTGCCGCTTCAGGCTAGAAGATTGCATCAAGATGAGTGACGTTCTGCTAGTAATCTGCATGTCTTCTATAGTAACCTACAGCTCGTGTTAAACTTCTATCTCGTCGTACTCTCGACGGTCGTGTCGTCTCGATCCCAATTCGGCTTTCCGTTATCTTCGCACACTTGTCATCGCTGGGATCATGGCTCATGTATCCTGGCAAGACGCCGTCCAGTGATGACCTAGCCCTTGTCCTTTTGGCCACGCGCTCTGCAAGCGTGAACGCGAAAGGCTTTCAGATCATGATGTGCCAAAGACCTCTGATACAGCTTAGGGTAGTGAATACACCCCCGAAATTTGGTGTCAATTCAATGCTAATTGAGGCTTCAGTGCCTATCGCGACGACGAGGGTTGTGATCGGGGAGGGGGCACGGATGCGCAAATCTCGGAGACTTTTGACGCGGCATTGTAGCTTCAGTAGCCTTGCAAAAGGTCTTGCGTCGGCCTCACTTTCTTCGCACTACGTAGCCATCGACGAGTTTCGAGATCAAGAGTCGATAGTCCGGAGACACATTTTTCGATAAGCGTATCTACAAGCTTAGCGACTTTCTGTAATGCATGCTCGTCTTTTTCGGGAAGCTGGCTTGCCCATGCGAGACGTTTGTATTTGCTATGCGCGTGGGATGCTCTGTATCGGTTTGGTTGTAAATTAGGCAACTACTTTGTGTACGAGAAAACGGATTGCACCCTATTTGAACAAAAGAATTATATACTGCGGATGGAGGTACAAGAAAAAAATCTTTTCCTGTCAGACTTATAGACTGACTTTATAAAGGATAACCAAGCTCCACTCTCTCGTCTTGCTGTTTTGTTCGATTCATGACCTTTCAATACTCATACTGCAGACTGACCCCACAGAAACTTCAATATTCCCTTCGGTATCATACATTCCAGCAAGAGACCTTTCTAGCATCCTTGAGAAATACTGGAAGGCATCGGCTTGTATTGTGATTTCAACCAGATAACTGCCCGGTTCGTGGGAAGGAGTGTAGGAGAGATTGAGCTGCCGCAGAAATGTCATGAGTAGCATCTGTAGATTCCATGCCGCTGTTCCTTGAATCAGAGAACGTTGTAGAAGCAATTTTCGATGGTCGAAATAAACCGTACTTGGAGACCGGTTGAGACTCAATTTACTGGGTGATACCGCGCAACACCAATTGTGAAACACATCGAGTAGACTATGGTTAAAATTCCATTCTTTCGTTGCCGCATCTTTGAGTATCAAGCCAATATCACAGAAAAGCCAGGACAGATTCGTGTCTGCTACTTGACTTCTTATCTGTGGTGTTGAAGAACGGAAAACCGTACGGTGTTTTAGCGTGTGTGGACGAAGCTTCGTCGGGATGGCTCCGAGCGCGGGATGCAAGCATGTATATTGTAGACACAACGAGGAGTCGTATCTCTCGATGAAGACTCGCACGAGTCTAGGACCAATGTCGGGAACGTTCGTTCTCCTCTACGTCGCTCTCCATACGTGTTCACAACCCGCAACTTTGCTTCTTATCTGAATGAAAGATATCCTTATTGATCTGATCCTCCCGCGAATCAGAGGATGATGATCGATAAGTCGTTTGCATCCTTTCCGTACCATTGCCAGGATACGAGCTCGATACGCGCGTGGTTCTCGTGTGTCTCTCATTCCTTTTTTATGCAAGGATCAAGCTAACTGCGAGGGGCTTGAAGCAATCTCTATACCTATTCGAAGTGATCCGGCCTGCCACAAGCCCAGGTCAGCGGCTATAGTATCATGTGATCACAAAACTCGCAACATCGGTACTTCCTTTCTCATTTTCGTCTTTCATTGCTTCTAAAAACACTTCCAAGAACGCAGTATAAGAGATCGCTCCTTTGGGAAAAATTTGTTAGACAGAGGGGTCGGTCTGAAAGATGCTTTGATCCGCGTCCGAACAGGGAGCCATGTGAGGACTACACTGAAGTCTTTCTCTGCCATGCCCGGCTATACGTACTCGCCGACAAATATGATATTGAGCCTTTGAAGGATCTGTCGCTCATGAAACTGCAACAAACCCTCACCATCTTCACGCTATACAAAGAACGAGTCGGCGACATTGTCGAGCTTTTGCAGTATACTTATACCAATACTCCGGATCGTACGAGGACGCAAGACAAGTTACGTGCTTTGGTTATCTTATACGTGGCATGCGTGGTGGAAAAGTTGGTAGGCAACGAAGCATTAAGTCTGTTGTTGAGCGAGGCAAACGTGATTTCTCATGCACTATTCACTATGCTGCTAGAAAGGTTGGATTAGGACTTCACTAAAATACAAGGTTGTCCTGAGAGGCCATTGCTGGACTTCACCAGCAGGATTCGATATCTCATATTTGAACAAGAAATTTGAAGTCCGAGGATCTGCTGCCACTCTGCACTAAAATGAGGGGGATCTCCATTACTCAAAATTGGAGCATGCACCCATGCATCTGCACGACTGCTTGGCTAACCTGAGTGCAGCTACAAAGCAAAACTATAACTACCTCGAGGGCAACTCTCGTAAGGTGTGGTCGACACGGTCACCTATTGATATCCACAAGCAGATTCAGAAGGTCCGGGCTAAACACTTCGCACAGATCGCGCAACAGAAGGCTCTACACTGGAGGGCATTTGTTGACGACCCTACTAACGTCTGGAAAGCCGACAAATACACCCAGATGGAACCAGGATCGAGGGGAGTCCCCCCGCTTCAGGGCCCGGATGGAGTAGTGGAAGGGCAACAGGAGAAGGCCGTCACCCTCCTCCAGGCCTTCTTCCCACCCCAACCAGAACCAGAGGTAACACTAGATCAGGAGGACAGGGGAGAGAGTCCTAAATCTTTCCCTACAATCGTATACAAGAAGCTCACGGAATCAGAGGTTCGACACGCAATCTTTAAATCCAGCCCTAAATAAGCTCCAGGCTTAGACGACATTCTATATCTAGTATAGCAACACTTATGGGAGGAGGCTAAAGATAAGATCATCGCGATCCACCGCGCAAGCATACGCCTGAGTCACCTACTAAGGGGCTGGAGGACAGCTAGGAATTTCCTACTACGGAAACCAGGAAAGCTAGACTACACTATCCTAAAGGTCTTTCGACCAATATCCCTACTAGCAACAATTAGTAAGAAGCTAGAAACGGTCATTATAAGAAGATTCTCCTTTCTATCCGAGAAACATAACCTACTTCCACCTGACCGTTTTGGGGCAAGGACAAGGAGGTCATGCGAGCAAGCTATCGACGTCCTAGTCGAACGCATCTATGAGGCATGGAGGACACACTTTGTTGCCTCTATAGAAACCTTCGATGTCCAGGGGGCCTTTGACGGAGTAAACAGCACAGTGCTCCAGGAGAGGCTCCTCCAAAGAGAGATACCAGAGGTACTTAGTAGATTGAGTAAAGACTTCTGTGGTAACAGAGCTGCGACCATTACTATAGATACATTTGAGAGTGAGGTACTAGCGATCGCGCAGGCCGGCATACCTTAGGGATCGCCACTCTCTCCTATCCTATGTATCTTCTCTAACGCTATCATAATCGAACAACCTATCGATAGGACGCAAGGGGCGTTAGGATCTGTGGACGACTACTCAGCATGGGTAGTAGGAGGGAGCATAGACGACAACATTCATACTTTCCAAGAGACGATTATCCCTAAAGCAGAAAAACGGGCTCGGGAGAGTGGAGCCATTTTTGAGCCATCTAAGACAGGACTCATCCGCTTCACCCGCCGGAAGGACAAGGATCAGGAAGGACCGTGCCCACGGTTGCAGGGACAAGATATCCTCCCCAGTGAGAGTGTCAAACTCCTAGGGGTTACCCTCGACAATAACATGAAGTTCCAGCAACATGTCGCTAGGGCTACGGCAAAGGCCACGAGACAATGCCTAGCAATCAGACATCTACGAGGCTTCCGCTCTAAGCAAGTCAGGCAGCTATACAACGCTACATTTACCCCTATCATGGATTACTGCGCCTCCGCGTGGTATGGGTCGTCGAAGTGGGGTACCCTCTCCCTTCTCCGGAACATGGTTAAGGTCCAACGTATCGGGGCCCAGGCGACGATACTAGCCTTTGAATCTACATCACTACTAGTAACACAGGCAGAGGCCGCCCTAATGGACACAGCCACTCGGCTCCAGAGGAGAGTCACGAACCACCTAATCCGGATCCTTACTATTCCACCGACGAACCCCGTCTTTAGTAGCCTTACTAGGCTCTGGACGCAGGGAAAGACCTTCCCCTCCCCTTTATCAATGATAGCAAAGACCTTTAGCCCTATTATGGGGCTCGACCAGGATAGTTTGGTGGAGACGGTCGAGTCACCCTCCAGGAACCATGGGAGGAAATCATCCTCGGATGCACCACCCAAAATCTTCAGGAAGGGGAGGAGATATGCCGTAGGCTTAGGGAAAGGGGCCTAGAGGAAGAAAGCGATAAACTATACACAGACGCTGCCCTAGACAAGGGCAGAATAGGTATCGCGGTGGTTCAGGGAAACAGGAGGGGTCCAATCATCCAGCAAGAAATACCCTCCTGGGCCGCCTATGACACTACAACGGCAAAGCTCATATCAATCGAGGCCGCCATAGCCCACCGCACGATGCAGCGGCCACTACCTCTGACAACAGTCATTGCAACAGATAGCAAAAGGGCTATCAGAAGCATTGTAGAGGGCGTTGATCCAAAAGGGCAATATGTAGTGAGATACATTAGGAGCCACATCGCCAGGCTATATAAGCAAGATAATAGATCAGTACGCCTTCAATGGACACCAGCCCATAAGGGAATTCAAGGGAATGAAGAGGCCGACCAAGGGACGAAGGAAGCCATTAGGGGAGGGCCTGCCCAGTCAAATAGCCCTAAGAGAGGGACTCATGACAACCTTACCCAGTCCCAACGTTACCACCAAAGGTACAAGGCGCCTACACGGCACCTAGTCCTACGGATGGCAAGACAGACTCTCCAGGCAAGAATTGACGATCACTGGAAGGGAGTCAGTACACAGCTACCAACGAACACGAATGGAACATGATAGGCAGAACCAACAAGAAACGGCTCATAGGGTCTACATAGAACCAAGTAGCCTGATTAATTGGATCAATCAATCAATCAATCTACAATCAGAGGATATTCCAAGAATGGAGATGTGGGCAAGGCAGACGGTGGCTTGCTTCGAACCAAGCAAGACAGAAATGATACGCTTCTCGAGGAACAAGACACAACACTGCCCAGCCACAGTCACAATGGGCAACTGTGAAGTAAAGCCGAGCCAGACAGTCAAACTCCTAGGGGTCGTCTTCGATCAGGAACTGAGATAGAAACCCCACGTACAAAGAGCAATAAAGCGCGCCACAAAGACATGCCTTGCTATCAGCCGACTACATCACCTCCGGCCGAAGCAGATGCGACAGCTAAATCAAGCATGCGTCGTCCCACAGATGGACTATGCCTCAACAGTCTGGCACTCACCTAAAGGGTGCAAGTGGCAGATCTCAGTGCTCTCTAAGGTCCAACGACTAGCAGCAATCAAAACTATATCTGCCTTCAAGACAGTCGCAACAGAAACACTTGACACAGAAACCTACCTACTCCTTACTAAGCTGCGGCTGCAGCTAAGAGCTAGTAGGGTACTCACCGGCCTCCAGTCACTACCGGAACGAAACCCCGCACGCAGGGTCATACAGAAAGCAATACACAACCTTGCTCAGACAACGACCTTCCTTAGTCCACTCCACTCATTGCTAAAGACAGCCAGAACCAGCTTCAAGGGCTAGCAATGATTGACACCTGCCCTCTACCGCCCTGGAGGCCTTCATCCTTTACAGCAATATAAATCAGCATAGACCGAGAGGACAGCACACAGGTCATCAATCAAACTACAGCAGAACACCCACACCAGGTAGTCTTCACAGATGCAACATGCAAAGGGGACATCCTTGGTGCAGCTGCTATAATCCTAGACCAAACTCTGCAGGTCAAGAACAGCATGGAGATAGGGGTAGGGTCAGTCAAGCACTACTCCATCCAGGCAGCAGAGATGATTGCAGTCCATTGTGGGATCCAGCTTGCAGCTGAACAGCACATCCAAGCAACTGACACCCCACCACCACTAACTCAGTACACAATTACATGCGATTCTAAAGCGGCCCTCCAAGCCATCTCGAAGCCCTCAAGAAGGAAGGCCGTACAGCAGTTGGCTAGGACTATCCACAACACAGCCTGCTCGTACAAAGAAAGCCTCGATATCCAGTTTAAACTTCAGTGGATACCAAGCCACAACAAGATCACTGGGAACGAGATAGCAGACAGACTAGCAAAGAAGGCCACAGCTCAACTAGGATACCACGACTTTGGCAGGCTCGTAAGTGCTCAGAGGCAGAGGGATCAGCAAGACATACTCGGGCTTTGGAGAACAGAGTGGAAGAATGCTCCTAAAGGTCAACGCAGCCGCAAGATCGACACCCCAACACCAAGCCCACATGTCCGTAAACTCTACGATAAGCTACCAAGAAGCAGGGCAAGGCTCTTTGCCCAGCTTCGCACAGGACATTGCTGGCTTAAGTCATATCGTTTGAGATTCGGCTATATCGACAACGACGTATGTGAATGCGGTGAAGCAGCTGAAACAGTGGAACACGTGCTAGTAGAATGACCTCGACTGCAGAGACTGAGAAGCACACTACGACAGAAGATTGGAAGCAAGGTAGAAAGCCTCTCAGCAATGCTAGGTGGAAAGCCACAAATCCCCACAGAGGGGAGTAGTAGCAGGTCCAATGACAGAGACAACGCAAGCCACACAACCAATGTCACCGCCACAAACACAGAAGCCAGCAGCAGGAATGACAGCAGTAAGACGGAGAAATGGAGAATCAGGTCCGTAGAACTTGACGCGGTACTCGACTCTGCGGAAGAATCTCAGGGATTCTTCCCCAAGGAAGATGCAACAGTCGGAACCACACTCTCTACTTTGAGGAAGCAACACTAGGATATATTTGAAATAGCATCATCTGAACAGTATGTAGCCTGCATATCGCTCATGGCGACAGGTCAGGGTAAATGAACTCATCTCATCTCATCTCATCTCAATCGATTGTGGGTAGCAAGGACAGGAGCTGTCTGACAGGCAAAAGTATTCAGCCCGACTTTACGTCTTCGTGATGATCTCCGTGGCGGTAGCAGACCTAGGACCTAAGGTCTGTTTAAAGGTATTGCCGTGTATAGGATTTAGATGAGGGGAGTCAAGCTCAAGCGAAGAACAAGCAAGAAAGCTTAGGATGGGCCAGAAAGTTCAGAAAGAGAGGTCGGGACATGAGCATGTGGTTCTCGTGGCAGCCTCAGATGTCGTCACTACCGTCGCAATCATTGGATTTTCCAGTGGCAGTATGGATAACATCCGCAGATTGATCAACGTCAACAGCGACCGGCGGGATATTGCTTGAATTAGACGCACGTTCGCGATCGCGAGCAATCCAGCTGCGCTTCAAACGTGCGATATGTCTCCAGCCTGGGTACCAACTTGTTGGCATCTGTCGAGCAGACATGGTATCTAATTTGAGAAAACGTCTTCGCATCAAGGCACGATCCTCCTCCATTTCGCGCCTTTCATCCGACAATTCTGTTGAGGTACGAATACGAACACAATCGCTGTAGTCGTCATCATCACCACTCATAAGACTAGGGCCAATAGCGGTTGTCTCCAATGATGATTCATCGTAAGCGGAACTAGAGGACTTGTGTCTCTTCGCTGTCCTTACATCTTCAGACTCGACATGGGCATCCTCCAGTGGGCGGGGCCTCTTTGTTGGACTTCTACTTCGCGAGGGATGAACGCGGTCCCGAAGTTGTTGGCCATGGATGGTCTCCTCCTTCCAGTCATTCTCATCCGCATGCCAGATCTTGACTTTTCTAGCAGTCGGCTTGGTCAGATATGGTGAAAGCAACGGGAATATAGCCCAGGCGAATCTTGCATACAAGAAATGCGATTCACACTGCAAAGGGTGTGCGATTGTGTTATGGTACAAAGCAGCCTGGTCGGGGGCAGCTTGTAGAAAATGGGCGACGGGCGTGTTGGACGCTTTGGGATAGAAGACCCAAACGCAATCATCGAAAGTCTTATGGAGATTCGAACACAGGAGGACACAATTGGCGATATCTCTGGTCATGTTCACATTGTTTGGAATCTGACTTTGGTTCCACACCTGCATATCGTTGCGCAGGTACCACGACTCTGTTTTCTCCGGACAAAGGTGAGCGGTTTCGGTAGCGGAAGAGTGGTTGCTGAGACGGCACGTCCGATCACGCATCTTGACACCAGCACTGAAGTTCGATTGCGTCGTGGCCTGGGCGGCGGCGTCGTCATCTGTAGTCGTCGGAAGCCAGACCGAGGGTAATGAGTTTGGAAACCTCCAATCGTCAAAGGTGGGAACGACAGGGTAATGGGGAACGTCCGGAACATGGAAGTAGTAAGTCTGGCAAGGAACGAGCTCGTCGTGATCAAGGACAAGGCGTTCAGCCTGGTGATCTCGAGATGCAGACAGATAGCCGTCGTGGCGATTATCGGCAATGATCGCGCATGCCGTGTGAAGCAGCCCAAAATGGAGGGCGCCATCCTTGTGGTCCCAGGCAGACAGCGTCAATAGTACGTCGTTGTTGTGTGGATGGCGCACGCTAATCTTGTGGTTGAGTGGCTGCCCATGCTCAAGAAAGGTGTAATCACTCGGTAGGGGACGAGGAAAGACGCCGCTCGCGTCGCGGAGCACGATTCGACCTCTAGATGCGACCATACCGTGTGTCGATGGCAGCAGTCGAAGACTGAATTGTTTTCATGTTTCGAACGCTCAGCAGTGTTTACAAACAACGCGCATTGTAGAAAGTCGGGAAGTCGGAAGTTAGGAAGTTCCCCACTCATGTCTCGAGCCGGGGTAAAGCCCAGCGCGACAACTTTCCCTAGGTTACACTCCCATCTTTTAGATTCTATCGACCGGGCTTGACCCCACACTAGCCGCGTTCGTCAGGGGCCAGACGTTCCCTCCGCTTCTCGCTGTAGCGACTTTAGAGTGTGGGGTGGAAGGACGGGCCTTGACCAAATGCGGACATCAAGAAGTGGAATCCGCGCTGGAATAGGAAGGTGGGCTGCAGTTCGTCGACACCAGGTCGATATCATACTGTATACTGAACTAAGGAGTCTCTGAGCAACACAACTCTACTACAGTGTATTGGAGTCAGTTGCTCAACACATCTCACGTACTCGTCAAAAGATATTCCATATCTACCTGCAAGATATCTGCTCAATCTCTAAGGTAACATACCACCGCCACGCAAGACAAGATAAACCTAGCCCGATTCAGATGACTTTCGAGTGTATGCCCGGCTCGAAGCAAATCTGTTTCACAAAGATGGCAGATTCTCTATCGTATCCTTGGTTGATTGTAGTGATTTTGGACTGTAATAGTAATCACTTCGAGAGGCGCATACCCATCGCTAGACTTCTTTCCCGATCATACTGGGCTCGACCTTGGAAGTTCTTCTTACCGCGTGAGTAACTTTGATAAATTCAAGTTCGTAATCGACAACTTCCAATCTGTTGACTTTTTCGGGCTTCGCGTCAGTTCCTGTCACTTAAGCAATGTGTCATCATCTTCGACGAAGTCAAGCAATTCGATTGACCCTTGTTCTAGCTCGACGATCTGCATCATGAGCTTGACCGTGATCGGAATCTTGTATCTAGTCAAGAAGCCAATATTATCTCTCCAGAATCTGTTCAGGTGACCACGTCGATTGTAAGGATTCCCACGTGCCATCCACGATGACCAAAGCTGGACAATGGAAGTTGCGGTCGCGGTATCAATCGTGAACCATTCAATGTGGGGCCGGCAATGGTACTCACACCGTCTCTGTCCATACCGACAATCCACCAACTCGAAATGGGTTAACAACTCGACCTGTTCAGAATGTGTTATCTGGGTGTCATGGTGAAGCAGGACAGGTTTGCCATGGCCGCAACAGCTCCAGTCATCCTTTCGTCGGTCTACCCTTCTGCAAGTATGACCTATCTTGACCATCTCATGGAAAGCCACTCTCCAGTATGTGATGATGTACACACATCCTGTTTTGCCTGCCTTGGGATCGATAGGTGACAATAACTTCGACAACAATGTTTCCTCTCTGATGACTTCGTGCTTTGCAAATTCGACCGGCCTGTCAGAAGAGGAAGAGTCTGTTGTTGGCACACTCCACTCTGGAGATGGAGACCTCGAACCTGAACAGTCAGAAAGATCAGTCTGTGTATCCAGCATGAGATCAAGAGAACGATCTTTGAATTTCGCATCTTCACAGCCACGGACGTATTGTTCGGCAACCTTTATCTCCTCTATAAAATCTATGTCAATGCTCTGTATGCTGAAACTCTTGACCGAAAGCTGCATGATCTTCTCGTCGATATGTCAGGGATGGATCTCCTAGTTGATGCTGTATTCTGGATCTTTTTGTTGTGTCTCGAAAGAACGTTTTTAGAGACTTTCATAGAAGGGAAGAGAAGAGATAAGCTTTGAAAGTGCCAATAGGAGCATCCGTAATTTCCATGCTTATGGTGCACAATGCCTACAAGGACGTCTCAGGTAAACCGCCTTGGCACGTTTTTCCTAACCCCATCTTTTGTGACGACTTGACAACGACAAAGCTTGCAGACAATCAGAGCAGCAGCACATGGATGCCTGGCTGTGGCCACTAATGGGTCAGGTATAAAAGTATATACCTGATTGTTCGATTTCGCCTAACAAACTATCATATTGCTATGCCTAGATTAGATAGATTCGCAGAGCGGAGGACACTGACTTACTAGAAGTGGACCAAGTTGCTTGATAACGAGCAGCTCTTCTTCTAATCTATCCTGCTCTGCTTGGAGAAGAGTATCGCCATAAGTTTCTGCCCGGTCAAAATCTAGCCAAAGCATTCTCCCCTTCGGAGCTCCTGAATCTTCGACGATCATCATGTTTCTTGGCCTTGGGTCGCCATGTAGGACGCGTGAATCATGAATTTTCTGGAGACATTCGATGAAAGTATCCATTCGGGTTGTTGAGAACGTGCCGATGTCAAGCATCCGCATTCCAGGTATGTACTCGATGAATATTGCATTGACGGCATATTCATCTTGGGCAAATTCGGTCGAATGTCGTTCCCATCTGCGAATGTCTATATTCTCGAGAAAACCGTGGTATCGAGGGACTATGCCACTGCTACACACACCGGAACGATGTAGACGCTCGTAAGCACGCTTTTCTCTCGCATAAAGACTAGTATCGAGCTTCGACCGCGGATACGGAGAACAGATCATAATGTGATGGTACTTCAACATCGTAAGTTGTCAAGCCATGAAGACAAATTGTCCTGTACATACCACTTTCATCACAAGCTTATCCGTTTGCGACAATTGCACCAAGAAGATCTGCGAGTTTTGGCTTCTGTGAATGCATTCCAAAATCTCTAGGGATGAAGGATCAATGGATTTCGGGACTTGTATGTTGTCCGTCATGGTTGCTGGATGCTAGTAAGATAGACAAACAAGTGTGATGTTGTCGAAAGAGGAGGTCGACATGCCAAGACTAACCATCTGTCACGTGAATCTATCACGGATCTCGAGAAGTTTGTCGACATGGACAGAGCTGCACGACACGATCTGCTCCGCCCCATCAACCGATGTAAGTATCCGTGCGCGCTTCTGCAGAACTATCATTGGACACATAACAAAGAGGATGGATTGTAAAACTCGCATCCTTGTTTCATGAGCCTATCAACGTGATTTAGCGCTCTACTTGACGTGTTGCTTTGGAAGTTACTCTTTCACGTATGCGCTTGACAATGCATAAAAAGAAGACAGATGTTCGGAAATAATCAACAAGAATTCTAGCCTTGTGTGCGGTCGCATCTCTCATGGCTCAACCAGTCTCTCTCTTAAGTTATCTACAGCATGCTCCCCCTGTACTTCCAACTCGGGCACCTCGAGTCCCGAGCGCAAACACGGCGAATAGGGCCTACAATTCCGAGGACATCACTTCCGTGGCGAGATGGGATGACTTCACCCTCGCGACGATAATGGATGCATACCGCTTGCTTCTCGATCAGACATCTATCAACGACGAACCAATGCCTGTATCTCCTCCGTCACAGATCAATTCCGAGAACGGGCTACAGGCACGAATCGTCGAATACATCCATCCTCGTGTCAGGAGAGCCCTGAGAGCGTCCTTTTTGCGGGGTACGGAAGAGCTACAAGGACGCACTCCTGTCTCCTTCGATGTCGGAGACCGAGCAGCGCTCATCGATCATTACAAGCCAGACACTGCTTTCTTCGATCCTCGTTTGCCCGGCACTGGACCAAACCGTGCTCCCGGAGGCATTAAACCGTCTTGGAAGTGGAAGACAAGCTATCGTCTGTCTCAAGTGGTACTTGAGAACAAAGAGTACAAACAAGCTTTGTCCCAAGTCAATTACTATATGAAACAGCATTGTTCTCGCTATGGCTTCATATTGACTGATCAAGAGCTGGTGGTGTTCAAGAGATCGGATGCAGTGGGGAATCTCGTAGTGGCAGACGCCATTCCCTGGGACACTCAGGGTACCGATGCTGAGCCTCGATTGACCGTCTTACTTGGCTTGTGGTATGTCGGAATGCTTGCTAGTACGAACAATGGACCGAGTAGCTGGGTTATGTAATAAGCATATCTGATGTCTGTACGCAGCTACGTCATCGAGTGTTTGCTCACCCGTATGTTTACTCTTGAGACTACGAAACAAGATCACCCAAAGCTTATTTGCCAAAGGGTACTGGCGACTTAACAAATGGCGATGAACGAGGGTGATGGGGGAGGAAGCTACAGGCTAGGGACCAGTTCGTCGTCTCACATACACAGGGCTAATCGCGTAAGGACGTAAAATTGTGTCACGAAGTGCTGAATGGAGGAATTCACGTTGCAGTAATAAAACATACTACACACAAGAAAGAACTCGGAACGAAAAAGAAAAATCGAATGTTCCATAACAAGTTGTGTATCTTGAATGCTCCATCATTCTTGGATACGAAAGTCTAAGCAGAGCACTTGTCAACCAGCTTCAGAATTATGAAAGCCTGCGATCCGCGCAGCTCTTTGAGTTATTGTATGCAAACCCGATGGTCGCCTGGATCAGGGCAACGCATTGCTCCAATGTCTCGATTATACGATTACACAGTAGAGTGAAGCCCTAAAGCCTTGGACGGGTCGTGGGATGGAGAAACAAAGGCTAGTCCTTATTAGGCATTTCTCTAACGGAATCACAGAAGCCCGTGCTCGATGCCGAACTCATCCTACAGTAACACCCGTATTGGGACGCGCATTCGTCCTCACTCTAGCTTTTGTATAGCAAATTAGGGGCTTCAAAACAGACTCAACAATCACCTGGCTACCGAACATCTCACTACTGACTACCATACTATTCAGACGTGCACATAAAATGATTAGTCGCGCGGCAATCTGCCGCATGCTCGGTAATAAACACTGCATATGCACTTCGCCACCAACATCAACATATTTTTGTCTGTCTGCTCTATGCAACAAGGAACTTTGCGGATGATTGGATTGTTCTTACCGCTACAGAAAGGGCTTGGTAATAATACAAAGCATTCTGCCGCATCGCCATCGACTCTACATCCTTCATTGATTATCCCAAGTTTGCTTCATTAGTACTCTCCACTGGCCCTACCTTCATGCTTGTGAACGGTTTCGCACCTTAATCAACCTTACGTTACATCAATGAACAATCAGAACTATGACGTTGAGGAAGACGTCTCGACCTTCTTCACCAAGACGACAGTGACTCGAAGTGCTTGCGACCAGCGCGCCGCAGAGCTCGTTGATGGTGGATTGCAACTCGTGCCTACATAAGGCGCCTGCAGCTACATAGTCTACGCTGGCCCCAGTCTCGACTCAGTCATTCAATTCCGCCTGAAGTCGCTGGCCTTGCCTTCAAAGACAATTGGTCTTGCACATCAAGTCTACGGCAAACTTGCGCCCAAGGTCGAATTACAAGGCCAGATTGGAGAGGATGATGCAAGTGATGGCAGAGAGGCTCTTGTTGTATGCGTAATGTCTCGCATGCAAGGCATAAGTCGTCTCGACTTCATTCTTGCTTATGGCTATCCGGAAGATACGGCAAAGAGTCGCAATGCACGCCTCACGTTAATCAAGGATGCCGCCTTGTAAGTTATCCTATGCTTATTCTTGCCGTCACTATGATGAGATCTAATCGTGCTCAGCCTCTTCGCACTATCGTGGAAGTCGCCACAAATCCTCGAGCAGGCACAACTTGACAAACTACAACGAGGTATGAATGCGACCTTCATTTACTCCTACGTGCACTGCCCCTGCGCTTCCAGGATGTGATCCAGCGTTGCTTGCAAGCACTGCCATCCATTATGGCTCTACCGATGGTGCTTGCTCACACAGACTTTGGTGACTTCAACATGCTTGTTGACTGGTACTTGCCACCTGCTTGGTGTGATCGATTGAGCTGAAGCCAAAATTGAACCATTCGGTGTCAATCTCTATACTGTCGAGAAACTGATGAGCAAGTTTCACCTTCGCAATGGTGCTTCTCGATACCCCGACTACGACACACTCTACAAAACTTTCTGGCAAACACTCAAAGCAGAGATCAGCCCAGGTCTCGGTGATGCAAATGTTGGTGCGATCTGATCGGCGATGCTTCTGAGATTTTTGCTTGAACATGGATTCACTAGCCGTCTTGCCAATATGCCTGATCCGGTTCAAATTTCTGACGATGAGAAGGAGGGGGCATACAAGATGCTGGAGTTGGACAGTTTCCTGAGCCGAGCGGAGACGAGATTTCTATTCTTAGCGAGCGTGTGCCAGAAGCAGAATTTCTACAAATGAAATCACAATCATGAATTTCGAATCGACAAAAACAATGCTGTCGGCTGACTTAAGATCACCTTATCCTTCTTCCAACGCGTAAGACGTTTTTGATTGATCGAGCTTGATGCCATCGCCCAGTTTCCAGAACACCGACATCAATCAAGGCATTCTTCAAGTCTTCCACGTTCTCGAGCTTGGGAAGTGGCTTGCCAGAGTTGAAGACCTTGTGGTTGCCAGATGTCATCTTGGAATGAGTCTCGTTAGCCGAACAATCACGTGGACCGCCATAGACCGACTCGAAACGCCACCCAGTGGTGCGAGTGGGCTGCACAACTTGCGACTGAGAGCATTCGAGCATAACTGTCCCCTGATCCAGGATCAATTCAATCGTTGGCCTCTCGCCACAACCCAGGACTTGAAGTCCAAGCAGGCTTTGGAGGTTGTGCTTGATGAGGTAGCTAGTGAATTCGCCCAGAAACCCTTTGTGGACTTGGAGCAGACTCAAATCGTAACGATGGTGCCGATCGTCCCAGATTATCATATCAACTATCTCCTCCTCTGGACTTCCTGGTACCGGAGAGATTGTATCGTTCTATCACGGTCTGTTTCGGAGACTGTTGTACGAAGAGGGGGTTCGACGAGAACGAAATATTACTTCCGCGCGGCGGTGTCGAGTTCCGTAATGACCTCTGTGGCGATATCGACTCCTACTGCTTTACTGCCACCATGCTCAAGGAAAAGGGGCTGAATGTGGACTTTCGGAATGCACTTTTAAGGGCATTTTCTCTTGTGGAACCTATCCTTCGAGTCGAGCATCCTCGAACTCTGGTCTGCTTCTACGAAGTCCTCACTCATCTATTGCATGTCGGGCTATCCGAGGTCGCCTCTACGCTTCGTAGCTATATCAAAAGGATGTCTAAAAAGACTGTTAGGAAGAGGAGCATCTGGGGTCAGATATGTCAGCTTCTCGATGAATTTGACCTGCAAATCATCGGTGAGGTCATGGCAAAAGGTTGGAGATATATTAATGATGTCTTCGATAGCCATTGAGGAGATTCTCATCAACTCGACGTGTCTGTTCGTCTCGATTATGTAAAGCGCATAACGATTTACGATCATTGTGAAGAAGAACGCCTACTCCGCGACCTCCTAGATCGTATGGGATCCATTCCTACACACTCAACTCCGCGAGTGGAACTCAACCTGGCGCATAATCTGAGTAGACAGGACCGCCATAATGAAGCTAAGAAAGTCACCCGAGAAGTCGCTCCCTTGCTCCAGCACTACGAGATATATGCCGGGAGGTTTTTGAGAGGATAGAATCCCTAAAAGTGCTTTCTCGCTGTCAATTTATACAAGGCAGAGCTTTCCAAGCAGAGAGGACTATGTATGAAGCCATAAAGGTAATTTGTGTCCAGTGGGGAACAACACCCTTGGAGAGCCGTATTCATGAATATTATAGAGGGCTGGCTGCGAGGCTGGGGCCGCCAGAAAGATGCTAACGCACTACGATTGGAAGTAGGCCATTTTGTGGCCGGTCCATGCGATAGACGATAAGGATTGCTTGTTGGTATTATACTGCAGTAGAAGCAGATAGATACACGCACACTTCACCTAGGAGTTCAGACTTACTAAGTGATAAGTGGCTTTTTGAGAAGCAATATTCAAGGATGGACATGACTATTATGTGAGGTACCAACGACTTGAACATCTTGAAGTTCGGCCTTGTGCTCTCATACAGCATAACCCAAGATCATACGATGATGATGATGACGATGAGGATGACAAGCAACCATAAGGCATGCGCACACGAAGGCATGAGCAGTTATCTATACGCCTCTGAGTGGAGAGTAGTTCGGAGTACTTGAGACTGCTAGGTTGCTTGCATCCGATTTTCAATCCACTGCAGTACATGCTGATAGTAGTTCGTGATGCTGGGAACCAAGCAGAATTCTTGATCGTGAGATTGAGGGTCATCTTTCACTGCTGTTTGGCAGACCATTCCTTCACATATAGTCCCCAAATGATGACTAGGGACCTGCTTATCGTACCTCGCATCTTAGTTTTGGTAGATGGGATTCTCATTGCGACGTTCCTTTTCGATATTCGAACCACTACACGTGAATGTCAGCTCATACCTCATACAGGTCGAATAACTTGAAGAAGTCAGGTTAGACTCATCCCGATCACGTTCAATTCACCTTCGAATTCTGAATCGGTATTGTTCTTGAGGAAGGTATGTTTCTTCCGGAGTCCCATATCGTAGCTACAATCTAAAATTCAAAGTCATATTATCCATCAAGCGAACCACCATAACGGCGTCTGGGTCCGCCACCCTGGTGAACTTCCTTGTACCAATTACACTTGAGTGAAGATAAGACAACACGGAAATCAGGATGGTATCATGAATTATACCGAGCTATCAACAACGCGTAGAATCAGAGCTTGCCATTTTCGAAGAACTCCTCCACTCTTGATACATAAGCATCATCCTCTTCCCCACTCCGTTCATTGAACTTCGACTTCCACAGCTTTCTCTCGAACCAAGCAGGGAAGAAGCCAGAATATTCCCAATCTACGATGGCCGTTATCTGATACGTATGAGGATCAACCATGATATTGTGTCCTGATAGGTCGTTATGACAGAAGACAAATCCTTCGCCCTCGGATACGATAGATGGCCAGTTACACTGCGAATCCTTGTAAAGAACAATGTTGGGAGGGTAGACCGCAATACGATCGTCCACACTGCCAACTCTCGAGCGTCTCAAGTTCTCGAGCTGTGGTAAGATAACATGATCCATCTGTCGGTCGACTTCCTCTAGAGCAGCTTTTCTTTCTGTGGGGTCTTCGATATCCTCTAGAAGTACTCCTCGTACAGGTTCTGTGCAAAGTGTCCAGGAGCCGCCTTCGTTGGTGAAACTCAGCACTTTCGGAACTGGAAGAGTTGTTCTTTCACTTATGTACGAAAGTGCTGCGAATTCATTCTTGATGCGCTCTTCGGGGAGCAAGATTCTGCTTGGGTCGAACTTGAGTTCGTCTGGTCGCATTTGTCTTTTCGAGAATTTTGTCTCATCCAAGAAAAATTCACGTTGTTCCGACCTCCAGCTAGCCATGACGGTGGAGCTTATAGCAATGATAAGAATACGGCGGTACTGCGTATGGAATTTCGAGGTCGTGGTATGGGTACGTATCGCTGTTGGGAGTGTAGTGTTATATAATGCAGATACGATTACCACTACGTCATCTTACTAATGCTCGATGCGGTCTTGTGGAGTTGCTGGTCCGGCTTATACCCAGATTAGTCTCAGCAGGCTAGTTCTCGGAACCGAGTTTCTGTAACATATAGACAAGCGAAATGACAAGCTGTCGTGGGACCAGAGCAGAAACCATTGTTGTCCAAAGGACTTCCACTCGACCCCATATAATTTATGTCTTGTTCTTTCACGTCATTTGAAGGGTTTCTGCAGGCAGGGGAATTTTTCTTGACCAGGGAGAGGCATCAAGATATCAGGATTGGATACTTCAAGATCTGTATTGTCTGAGAGCCAACTTGTGTAAAGAGTGTGAATAGTCGAGATATCTCGACGCAGACAAAGTAAAAGGTGAAAAGAAATCTCCTTCACCGCATTTGGTTGATGCCATGTATTCCGATCACATTCCCCCATGCCCATCACCAATTCTAGCATTCCGAAGCATGATTTAAACCAAGTCTTGAAGACGAACACTTCGACCGAAGATGATGCTGATATATGTTGGAGGAGTAGTTCGGAAGGGAGTCTTCTGTTAACGTTAGCAGGAGTTCAAGCGCTCCATATCTTGACTCACGCTCAGCGGTGAGGATTTTTCCCACAGCCCGGGCACACTGTCTGAGTGGAGGAACACTCCAATTTGCAATGAATGCAAGGAGAGATTGTAGATGGCATCTTAATGGTTCGAGATGCTTGCCTGTTGCCGTTTGTTGAATGCCTGTCTGAGACGAGTTGTAGTGGTCGCACAGGTCTCGAATAGCGAGAGTGACTTTTATATTCATCCTTGTGTTGAACTCACGCTTGTTCCAGTGACTCTTACGCTCATTGGATAGTCAGGCACAATTTCCGATAGTAGAATCATAAGTTAATCCGCAAGCGATCGTGCATGATCCAGCCATATTAGAGTCCTTCTATTGGCCAGCGAAGATAGAAATTTGCGGCACGGTCGAGGCGGGATGGCGTCGATAGAGAACTGTCACTGGAAATATGTCGGATGCGTATAGTCCGGATTCAGGGGTGCATCGTAAAAGATAAACATGAGAGTGAACAGTCGCGATTGGCTGCAGAGGCGCCCTATTAGCTTAGAACTTTCCAACCAGATGAATGGATGACCACACAGACTATATCGTGCATGATCCTTCGTGAGCAGATATTGACTTCGGCTGGCCTGAAGGTGCACCTTCGGCCTTGTTTGGAGACTCACCAACGGCAGCGCATTATGTACCTGGAATCGTCAAATCTGACGGGTCTTTCTAACTTCCTCATAGCTTACTTTCTTGCTCTCCCGTTTCAACGAGCTTGTATAATGTGCATCACTACATGGACTGCGGGCTTCTGTGTGCTGTCGACACTCATACTTCGATGCTGCAAACCGACGGCAAGAGTGGTGAGAAGGAGGGTTTTAAGATAAGAACCAATCCGATTCGCTGCCTGTAGCTACCATTTTCCAACATCTGCCTACGCCGATCCCCGTGACAGCTTTTCTCACTGACCATGACACCCTCAATTTTTTACCGAAACGTACTTCTTGGCCTCACGCCACCAAATTCCGATGAACTTGTCCTGAAAAGATCAATTTAACCATCAATTATTCTTCGTTGACTGACGGTCAGACTTCTGCTGCTCTGGTTTTCCCCAATCCATGGTAAGATGCAGCAGTACACGCCTGCGTCTTTTCAGAACTCGTTCCTTACTCATGCATTCACTACAAGCTCGGCGACCGGAAAACAGCTCTACCGCAGATCTCACCGGCACATAAAGCTTTGTGGCTTCGAGTAATTTTGTAAGGCGAAAAGTTGAGGGAGCCGCGAGAGTGAATGCTATGTTTCGTCGGTAGGTACTACGTACAGGCATGATTTCCATTGATCTCTAGAAACATCGATCAAGGACCTCTCTATGCTTTGCAGAAGAAACACAGGCTGACTTCTTCCACAGAACTGCAGATGGGCATCTCCTGCTCTCCAAGAGCGTGATATCGCTCGCCGTGCCATTCGGACAAGGCCAGAAAGCATTCGCACCTCTAGATCGAGGCCCAGAGTATCCCATCGTGAATTCCATGAGCGGCTACACTCATCCCACATGGACCAACGTCCTTGATAACAGCTTCTGGACTAAGAAAGTAGTCGAGCTTTGCAGTGTCATTGGCCACGGCGGCGGGAATTCGGATCGTAGTCGTTGCAGTCACGCAGAAAAGCAGCTAGGGGCCTATCTTATGGATCGGCCTTACTTGTTCCTCGATCAGAGGGATCGGTTAAGGCAGCAAATGATAGAAGATCTACTTTCCAGGGGCTACGGCTTGAGCGACGAAGAGGAGGGGCGAATTGCCAATCAATGGCCATCGCGATCCAAAACGAGTGAGGAACGAAAGAGAGCGGCCTCAGTAAAAGCAGAAGAGATGCTGTACACTTTCTTGAATAGCACACCAAATGGTGCTCGGATCGTGGTGAGCAAGGCATATGTATGCGAGGACTGCAGAGAGTTCTTTACATGTCTGAGGGCCAGATGTGGCGTATGTTTGACAGTCATGGCGGTCTCGGATCGTGTTCGCTAGTCTGACGACCATCGATTGATTGATTGATTGATTGATTGATAGATCAGATCAACGAGATCTTAGATTCCGAATGAATCTTGAAGGATGTTGAGGATGAAGATTGGAAATGGAGACAAAGAATGGACATCGAGAATTGAGATCGAGATGAAAGGCGATATGGGGTTGGAAATTCTTAATGATTAAGGCGCAGTCAGGGGTAACACGCTTTTGGATTGACAGACAGGCTCATGAATGCAGAGGGATGTCATCCATCACGAAGAAGTAAAACATGTTGTTATAACCGCCATGATATATGGCGTCCTCTCTCACTGCACGTGAATGAGAATCTATCTCGTTGAGGGGAATATGGCTTGAAGAGAATTGCAGTCAAGTGTTTCAACCTCTCAACTCCAACTATGGACGTCAAATCCTCCTAATAGAGGGCCATGTAAGTTGTCCTGTTTCTACCCACCCATAGAAGACTCGACTAATTTGTTCCCATTAGGGACTGACCTCCAGTCATACTTCTCCGGCCTCATCGACACTGGCTTCTCACACATTCCAAAGGTCGACGAGTCGCGAAGAAAACTTCCATATCGCGGCTCTGTTCAGGAACACCTCCACCTACTGGAAATCAGCGATAGAGTCGTTCAGAAGTTGGCTTAAAGCTCCTCCATCAAGAAAGTGGCTGATCCAATGTTCCTCCACCTTGATATCCACAAAAGGAACATTTTTGTCTCCGAGGACGATCCTTCTCGCGTGACTGCAATCATCGACTGCCAATCTGCCAATATCAAGCCAACATTCGTATACGCCAGTTATACACCCGATTTGATGAGGACCCCACCGCCGACGTTCCAATCTTGGAAAACTCGATGTCGTTGGGTGTTGAACCAGCGGAGCCTGCCAATGAAACATCAATGGAGAGTCCAGAAGAAGAGGCAGCAAGGAGAAAGCATGAGAAAGACGTCTTGACATGCCGGAAAACTTTTGAGATTGTCCTACTAGGCTACCTGCGAAAACTTCACGATGCGAGGGCCATGGATGAAACACTGTAAGCTGGTCGATAGATTAGAACGATTTCAACATTTCTGGAACATATTTCAATAGGTACGCTTGAAATGTTTCAGTATTGGAATTGAAATCTACCCTCCATTCAATCAAATGTTTCAGTACATTTCAGTCCCTTTCTCATGGGAGTTCATGCCTGTTTCTTCTGCTCTCACCATTGTCTAGATGATCTGAAGATCCGGGACCAGATGCCTATGCCTGCCAGGCCATCCCTCGCCGGTCCATCTGTGTAGAGGTCTAGACTACCTCTCTTAGGTATCGTGTCTTCACTGCGTCCTCTCCGTCTTTGATGTAGACTTGAGGGTCTGATCCCCATGGTGGGCACAGGATAGTTGAGATCGACCACATCTTCGTTGCGTTGATGCTTTTGAGCATCTCTGCAGCCTTCCCGATTGGAGAGCTGAATCTCTATCCCCATATCTCTTTGCTATCTTCGAGTGCAGGTGAGTGTCGTCAAGCTTTTGTATGCCTATTCAAAATTTTACTATGTGGTCAAGCGATCTCTGGCGTAGAGGTTTAATTCCTGCCCCAACTTCGGCAATTATGGTTAATACCGTCCTCAGACTGTATATGATTGCTTGTGCTGCCATTTTCTGAGCCGGTACTGATAGCCTGAGGACTTTCCCGTTACCATGAGTGACCATACTGGCGAGACGTAGTCCATGATTGGTGCCACTGTTGCGGAGAAGAGCTGACGAACACTAGCTCGTCTCAAACCTTCGAGTTTCTCCAGAGCGAGCGCTGCTTTGAGTGCTTTGGCTGCTTCCGCTGCTATGTGTGGTCTGAGTCATAGATCTTTGTCCATAACAAATCCAAGTAACTTTACTTCTCGTTGAGGTGTTATGTCGTTCCCCTTGAACGAGAGTGCAATATCACTGTGTCTCTCTTGATTCTTACTCGTAGTAAGGTGGATGAACGCCAGCTCCGATGATTCCAAGATATCGCCGCTTTCTTCCTCCCACTTCTCGAGTACTGGAGGGATGTCACTCTGGATCGTCTCCGCGTTAACTTCTGCGAATTCACGACCCTTTCATGTTGTGTAGTCGTGTACGAAGGCCATTGACCCTCCATCCTTGTACACCCTTTGGACCAGGTCCGCATTGAAGAAGAGTAATAGCATTAGTGATAACGGAGATCCATGTGGCAGACCTGACTGTTGTACTTGAGGTGTATGTCCGTTGACTGTGACACATGCTTCTCTGTTCTTGCAAAAGTCCCTGATCCACATGATTAGGTTTATTGGTATGCCCCTTTGTATGAGCCTGTTGAGTAGTAGTGGACCAGACTTACAGTTTCGTGGTCGGTTCGAATCCAAAGAGGGGCAGTCTGTAGTTGTAACGAGGGGTTACAGCAACGTAGACATGAATGAAGGTCTACATCAGTCAGTTGGGTCTTATCAACATCTACTGTCCAGGCTAAGGAGGATTATTGTAATATAGCAGTCCAGGTGACAGATGCAGCAAGAGGAGGTCACCTGATGTGGAGAATCCGCATCACAAGAACTCCTATGTCACAGCGTAGTTGTCAAACTCGATCATGACACACGTATTGGTTCCACCCCTTGGTTACTACCTATGCTTCTAGCTTCCTACTACCATGCGATGCTTTTCAACTGTAATCGACAAATTTATAAATTTTCCTTCTATCCATTCTAGGCTATGCTTCTATACTCGATCTTAGGGTGGCTCTATAAGATGAAATAATGTTTAGATAAGGTGATATTTATGATAAGCTTATAGCCGGCTATATCCGTGACGTATGTTAGAGTGTGGGGAAGGCGCCGACGCCAAAACGCAAAGCAAAACAGAACAACTAACATATAAACAAACATGCAACACGACAAGACTTGCCTGCCTTCTGCGTAGTTCTCAACTCTCGTGGCGGCCGACGACTATGATATGAAGATCGAATGGATTGAACTTTGGAGAGATAACGTCGTTCAGCAACAGCACCCCAGAGCGAAATCGACACACCCCCGCGACTACGACGACGACGACGACAACGACGACGGTATTGCTCCCGAGTCTAAGCGACCCAGACACCATTACCTGACGCCTGAAAGTGCCAGGCAGGAAGAGCAAGAGCAGACACGCCAGCGAGAAGACATCCCAGAGAAAGAGCAGGAGCAGGAGTCGGAATATTCCCAACCGCCAACGATTGTGGCCAGAAAGGTGACTGGTACGAGCCTCATGGCAGATACGGAAGCTGTGGACGAAGCGAATGCGGAACAAACACCACGCGCCCCTCGACTGACCAGTCTCAACATCTCGTCAACTGCTGCCTCTCCGGTCTCGTCAGCGTCCACAACCACGACAAGTGACAGCGGCGCCACCAAGCGGAGTTACTGGTCCAACCGTAGCTCTCCCAGCAAGCGCGCTGTCTTGAGTAGTCTCGTCCAGCCCATCACATTTCCCGTCTTCGTCAAGGACACTGTCCCTTCCAATGCAGCTGCCGGTGTCAGACAACTCTATGATCGCCTGCGACAATTCGAACGCTCCCAGGGCGTCTTCCCTGCTGTGGAGAAGGATATCTTCGAGCGCGATGGCATTGTCGATCCTGACATCGATCTTCCCTACGTATACTTTGACAACACCCACTACCGTGCGACCTTGGGCGGCGTCCCTTCCCTAGCAGATGTTGACAAGCTGGTCAAGCGAGTGAGGAAGTTCCGCGAACTGGGCGAGTCCGAAGCCGCCTGGAATGGCTACATCGATACCACGCTTTTTCTACTTGCCGAGGCCGCTTCAGTTCACCAGGGCCGCACGACCAGCACGAACATGTGACCATCCCTTCCGATCTGATCAACCTTCTGATTCCAGCTGACGGCCCTATAGAACGACTGCCCGCATCGGACCCTCAAGTCTGATCCCTCGGACGCAAGACGATGTGCAAATAAGGGGGAAGATGGTCGATTTCGCTCTCGTCTTGGAAGGCAGTGATGCACTGAGAGCAGCCGCTGCTCGCTTGCCAACCAACGCAGACAAAGGAGTCTTTTCCTTCAACCATACCACCCATTCGCCTCTGCTTCGTCGGCCCATTGCCGTCAGTATTGAGACCAAACGTCAAGGCGAGCACTTTCAAGACGCTCTTGACCAACTCGGCGTTTGGACTTCTGCCCATTTCACCCGTCTCACCGAACTCTTGACTGCCGCTGGCCGATCACACATCCGTCCGCCAATGTTGCCTTGTCTTGTCGCTCAAGGCTCTGACTGGAAATTCATGCTTGCGGAAAAGACACTTGCTGGAGAAGTGGTGAGTTCTGGATGCCCTTTTATCCATCTACACGGTAAGAAGCTGACAGATATCGATCCAGAAAATCTGGAGCAAGCTTGATTTCGGCGATGTTGCAACTCATCGTGGTGTCTATACCACCATCTCGGTACTTTTGCTATTAATGGATTGGGCCGAGACGCAGTATAGACCCTGGTTCGAAGAGAATATCTGTAGTTCCGCACTGCCACCTAGATGAGAGTTCTACAACGAGACAATATCAGCAGCAACCTCGACTCTGGACAGGTCACTAGCTAGCCAGTCGGCGATGATTGACCACGACATCGACGCACTACGAAGGTAGTGACAAGTCGCCGGACACACGCGGTCGACTAAAGCAATTCCTAGCTGATTGAACCATGTCCCTCTGATACGAAGGGAAGTCCAAAGCCGCCATAGTCGGCTCACCACAACAACGCGTTTTCCGCGTTTTTGATCCGCCACCCAGCAACAACAGCCATCAATGCCACAATGACTGTACGAGAATACGTCCTGCCTGCAAGAGCATGCAGCCGCTTGGCAATCCCTTCGCCCATGTTGGTCTCATCATCCTAATCAGTGCCAAAGACTCTGTGACCAGATCCGGCCGAAATACCTACAACGAGGTAGTAGGTCTCCGATTGAGTATCTCGTCGAGCGGTTGCAGCACGGAGGGGCTATTGCGAGGCGCGATAGGGCTCGCACAAACGTATCATAGTCGCCTGATGGTCAGACCTCGCGCTTATCTGACGCCAATATTGGCGTGCAGCAATTCCGTTACACTCTTTACGCTATGATCGTGCGCACCCGGCAATAGGCGGAAGACTTCCTTTTTGGATGGTTTCCAGATGAGCTTAAGTATATGTTTGGCGCGAGTCTCATCTAGGGAAGACCAAGACATGCTGACACATGGAGCCAACATACGGGCGCATTCTGAGCAAAGCTTGCTTTTGCTGCTCATGATGCGAGGAGGATTGACTTCGATACAGGAACAACAAGAGAATTCAACAACACGACCGGAAAGACGTACCGGGTCGAGTGCGATTGCGAGTCGCTTTGGAAGACATCTTTGAATGATGAAAGCGGGACGTTGCGGAGGTTATGGACAGACCACCTATTATGTAAGGCGAGGGGTCTTGACGAGGACGTCAACCAATAAGAGGGGAGACCAACCACGTGACCAGATATCCTTATTAGATACCAGGCCATGACACTTAGTCTAAGTATCAGATAAACCGACCCATTATGGTACTCGTACTTACTTTGGAATCATCTACAATAGATGTCTAAACTACACAACTAATCACGTAATAAGGGTCCATTCATATTATATAATACGCGTTTCTTAGATATATTAGACTCTAGCTATAAGCTTATCTTTAGAATGATATCTATAGCTACTATTACGGTAGAAAGATACACTGAACTTATGGTGCCTTGCTATCTTGTTCTAGACGTAAGAGTCTAGTCATGATGTTTTCTTCCACTCCTCTTCTATTTTTTTTCACTCTCTCAAATCTGCTGGTTCAGGGTCTCCCCTTCAACGAATCCATCACAAGTGT
>BSBH01000103.1:0-60511 GCA_026013035.2 Dothideomycetes sp. NU30 | reverse complement strand
TTCTTCTTCTTCTTCTTCTTCTTCTTCTTCTTCTTCTTCTTCTTCTTCTTCTTCTTCTTCTTCTTCTTCTTCTTCTCCTTTTTCGCCAAAGAGACAAACAAACGAAAGACGAGATACTTCTTCAAGCTGGTTTTATATTCGGAGGGTATTTGGGCCATTTTTCTGCAATGATGGAAAGGGGAGAAAATCAAGCATAAAGGCGTTTTTATATGGGAGGTCTTTTCTCTTTCTTTATCCAAATGTTCGCTTGCATCATCATCATCATCGTCGATGCTCGAAAGCTTTTGTAGACACAGAGACAGATATGGAGTTGGCTTTCTTTATTCTCTTCGTCTGCTCGAGACAAACGACCGTCGTACCAGCGAAGAAAAGACAGTTTGATGGAAAATTCAACACCCATTACCAGATTCGAACTTGGAGATGAACCAAGTAAAGAGGAGAAATCGTCCTTTTTCAGTTCTTCATCATCGCCACGAGACATGTATATAAAAACAAGAAGAGTGAAGCTTTGTCAGGGCTGTCCCATCTATACTGACAAAACTAAGCCTCAGTCTCGACCTCGGACGCAGCAGCCGTAGCGGCAGCCATCGAAGATCTCTGCTGTTCCTCGTGCTCTCCCTCATCGTCCCTCTCTCCTTCGCCCTCTCCTCTCTCTTCGCCGTTTCCCCTCTGCTCCTCTCTTCCTTGCGACCCTTGTCCGTGATCCTGACCAACACCACCAGCGTCGACGCCAGCAGGATAGTAAGCCCCATCCCCTTCTGCCTCCTCATCGGCATCCATCTGCAACAAAAAAGTTTCCCACAGCTCAATCAATTCCTTTTGCGCCTCGATGGCACTCTCCAAGAAAGTCTCCACCCCGCTCTTGAAATCGTCGACTTTTTCCTTTTCGAAGCGGTCGAGTTCGCTGCGCATCAGGCGGCCCATGTCATCGAACAAGAGTCTGGCTTGGTGGACGCGACGCTCGGCGTCGGCGACGTCGGCTTGCATCTGGGACAAGCGGTCCTGTTGGGTGCGTCCGGCGCGGAGCAATTTGTCGTGTGTGGTTTTTAGCTTTTGCAGGGCGGATTCGGCAGAGTGCCAGTTGTGGTATGCTTTTTGGCGTTGGAGGAAGGAAGTTTTGATGCTGCCGATCAGGCGGATGTATTCGTCGATGACGATGCCCATGGTCAGGACATCTTGTTGGGCTTGACGGTCGTACAGGTCGCGGATGCGGGTTTGGAGGTCGGAAAGGGCGTCCAGAGGGGCCGAGAGGTCGGGAGATAGTTCGACGGAGGCGAGTTGGTGCAGCGAAGTGCTGAAGTCGTGACAGCTTTCTGCTAGGGATTTGCGTTGAGCGATGACGGTGTCTGACGACTTGAGCAGGGCGCGCAGCTGGGTTTCGAGGGCGTCGAGGTAGATCTTGCGATCGTGGAACCACTGTGATGCTCTCATGTAAGTCTGGTAGCTGGGCACGACGCGGTCTTGTTCACCACTCTGCGAAGAAGAGTAGGCGACAAAAGAATAGGGCTTTCTACTCACGTCGTCGTGTTCGACAAACTTGTTGCTGGAGCCGACGGAGAAACCAATGGCACCCAGCACACCACCGCCGGACTTTGTCTCGGGAAGGCCAATGTCCTTGCGTTCCTTGTGCTTGATGTCGACGTTGAAGGCTTCTGACTCGAGGAAGAGCTTGAGGTCGCCGTCGTGTTGGAGGATTGGGTGAGCGGCGGCCTTGTTGAGCATGCGCTCCAATGCGGCACGTCTGCTCTCGACAAAGTTCTGGTCAAAACGGCCAACAGCCTGTTTCTCAGGAGGTGGGGGGACTACGACACCAGGGTTGTTGCCGTGCAGCTGGTTGTACAGCCACAGGAAGTCGCGATAACGACGAGAGACGGTGAAGTCGGGATTGCGGTAGGCTTTGGAGGTTGTCTTTGTGCGGACCTGGTAGACGGTGTGGGAGCTGGTGAGGTCGCCGACCTTGTGAGGGTCACCGACGCTAATGTCGAACGAGGGTTTGGAGGCTTGCTCGATGCTGACGCTGGGCTGGGTTTGTCGTTTGGGCGGCTGGTTGCCAAAAGCTTGAGGTTGGACAGGTGGAGGAGCGCGGCCGGAAGAGGTCGAGGTGCCGTCGTCGTCGAGGGTGACGCTGTTCATGAGGTCCGTGGGTGGTGCTGCGACATTGCGTCCTTGTTCCTTTTGCGGCGGTGCCGGAGGCTCTTCGACAGCTGCTGCCGCGGACGGGCTGTCGCCGAGTGGTCCAAGAGGCCCCAGCGAGTCATCGAGGGCTTCGAGAGTGGTGCTCTGTCCTCCAAAGCGACGCTGGGGGCGCGACTTTGATGGGGTGCTCTTGACCTTGGTAGGTGTCGGCTCTGCTGGCGTCGCTGCTGCTGCTGCTGCTGCTGCTGCTGCTGGTGTTGTAGTAGGCTCAGAAGCAGAAGCGGGCGTCCCTGTTGCTTGTCAATTGCCTAATTCTATCGTCTCATGTTGTGTCTATCTCGTACCTTCGTCGGCTGCCTTGGGCAGGTTGCTGTTGGATCCCGAACGGGAGGGCATGTCTGTCGTCAGATCAGCATCTCTGTCGATACCAATGACATGGGAACAATCGTCTTACCACCCCATGGCGAGTCTTCTTCCATCTTGTCGATATGAAAGTATGTATATGTCTTCGTATACTATTGTGGTTGGGTTGCTTTCCCTCGGCCTGCCTGCCGACGACGTAAGTGTTGCCAAGCTCTCTCTCCATGGTCCGTCTGGCTGGCCTTTCTCCAGTCGCTGCTTGCTCACCTTCCTCCGCTCTCGCTGTGGCTGAAGCCACCCGAATGGTCCACTGTTGTTCATCGGCCCCACGCTTTACTGCACTCCAGCATTCCTCCTTTCTTCTTCCTCTCTCGTCCTCCTTATCATCTGACCATTTTGTCTATCCTCTTTTCCATCATTTGCAGCCAAGTCCGCCCTTCTTTGCTCCACTGCCATCTTCCATCTACATCGTCATCGATTGCCAGCAGTAGTAGAGAATAGCTCACATCTGCAGAATCATATTACCTGACAACCACAATTTTCTCACCGCACCAATAGTCGTGAAACACACGTCTACCCATCTTCATTGGTCTAGTGGTCATGATTTCCGCTTGTCAAGAGTAAAATCTCGTCAAGCGCGGGAGACCGGGGTTCGATTCCCCGATGGAGAGCTTCCTTTTTTGTTGGTTTCACCTTTTCTCTTTCCGCCCTGAGAGGACATCTCTTTTTTTGTCTACGTGATCTAGATGCGTATAGAACATGCACAGGTTTGACGTGAGAATATGGAGTCTTGTTTATATACATGTACCTGTCAAACTTACAGCTTGGACTTGGCCCACATTGACAACTTTTCGAGTCCTGCAGCACCGTCGTAAATGTCTCTCTCAACAGCTCTGGCATTGATCTGTGAAGGTATCAGTAAACATTCTTTCAAATGATAGATAGAAGCACTCACATGTTGAGGTCCTAACTCATCGATCGTCTCCACAGCAAGCAGTCGCATGGTCGTCTCAATCTCGGCCTTGAGCAGCTCATACACACGCTCAACTCCCTCTACGCCACCTGCTGCAAGACCATACAGTGCATTGCGGCCCATGCCAACAGCCTTTGCACCCAATGCAAGCGCTTTGACGACGTCTGTGCCACGCTTGATACCACCGTCTACCCATACTTCAATCTTGTCGAGAACCTCAGGACAGTACTTGCGGATCTCGATGAGAGTGTGGATCGAAGGAGGTGCAGTATCCGCTGCTCTGCCACCGTGGTTCGACAGAATGATACCTTGAACCTGAGGGGCGTAGAGTGAGGCTATGTACGCGTCCTCGTGTGTTTGCAGACCCTTTAGCACAATTGGTAGCTTGGTGTGCTTGGCCAACCATGGCAATGTGGTCTTCCATGTCAAGTCACCAGCGGTACCGGCAAACATGGCCGATGCCACGCTGCCTCCGTTTTTTGGCGGTCCAGCTCCAGCCTTCGGATCAGGTGACGTCGTACTGGCACTGCCTTCTTGGTGTGCGCTGCGGATAGGCAAGTTGGCCCCGACGTTCTTGCCCTCACGTTCATCATGCTCACGCTTGCCGGGCACCGGGGCGTCGAGAGTCAACACAATAAATTTAATGTTCTTCAGCTTGTTGATTCGCACAAGCATATCTTCGCTCTTCTTGCGATCGACTTGAACGTAAAGCTGCCAACCAAAGACTTGGTCAGGTGCACATCCTTCAAGAATCTGCTCTGGTGTTTGAGAGGCATTGTTGCTGATGATCTGACATGCGCCAAATTTGGCACACGCTTGAGCAATACCGTGTTCTCCGGCAGGGTTGCCCAACCGTGCCATTGCCGCAGGAGAGACGAACAGAGGAAGTTTGACCTTGTTGCCCAACATAGTAGAACTCGTGTCACACTTTGTGATATCCACAAACACTCTTGGTCGTAGCAATATACTGCTGTAGACAGTGTTGTTCAATGCCTTTGATCTGAGATCGTCTGCAGCAGAGAAGTAGTATGCCCAGGCCTTCCTGCTCATCTTCTTCGTGGCAACAGCCTCGATATCGTCCATGTTGAGACAGTCCTCAATCGGCACGATCGACTCTTCTATTGCCTTGCTATCTTGCGCTGGTGACTTCTCCACAGCAGGTAGAGTGCTGGCATCAAAGGCACCTAATTTGCATTCGGGGGCTAGCGACTCCTCGAGGAGTCCTGGTGGGTGGATGGGATCGTATTCTTCGGTGGCATCTTGGCCGGCCAATTGCAGAATGATTCTCGGTCCTCCAGGATGTTCGGGCACGAATTTAGTCACGTCGTAGACATTGCCGTACAGGACTACCCAACAGCTTTCTTCACTGTTGTGCTTGGAGACTAGATTATGTCGTCAATAACTTGTCCAAAAGTGTCACATGTCAAACTTGCCTTCTTCGTAGGTGTATACTTTGCCCATTGTGGTAATCTAGAATGCTGCTGTATGATCAAGGTCCGAGCGATTGCGTGACTCCTCGTTGATATGACTGGAAGGATACAAGCCAGAGAGACCACGGGAAAGATACGATTTGTTCGCCATGTTCCACATATGGTTTCCGTATCTTAGTACTCTTTAGCAGATGCCGACAGAGGGCAAAAGCCGACAAGCAAGCCATCTCGGTGCCGCCCCGCACTGGAAGCACGAATGGGGAAACTCCGACCGACCAGTGACAATGACTCGGATAATAAGCATGGTAACATCGTGGTTAAAACCAGAACTATCAAAGTCCACTTTTTGATACCGTCTAAGGTGTTCTATTAAAATGTACAAGGACTACGCAGAGCGCCAAAGACCAGAAATCTTCGAGCGGTGACGCGACCACAACCATGCTAGGACAGCAGACAATTCTAGTGCTCGAAGAACCAAAGCACAAGTGACCCCAGTCCGCAGTCGAGCATAATAACCTTCAAGGAGAGGTCCGACGGCGCTCTGTACAGAAGGCACAAGTCGACCTTGACCAGAACCCAGCCCTCCCAACCCGATCTCGTTGTAGTGTTCCTCTTCCAATGACGACAAGGATTTTGAACTCTCGAGTCCATTGCTTTCAGAAAACATGACCTGCTTGCGGTACTCTATCTGTTGTCTCTTTGCTTTCCTGAAGCTATACGTCAACGCCCAAATGGCCAGGCGTACGTCAGGGGCAGTAAACGTAGGGAAGGTCCAAAGCTCGAGAGCATTGTGCGGTGGCAATAGATCAAGAAAGTCTGTCATGACTCCCAGTGTTAATCCCCATAATATAAGAGGTTGTGGCGGCAAGGGTGAAGAGGGCTTCAAAATATCCAAGAAGTTCTTGATGTAGTTAGTTTTGGCTTGCTCTGTGTCTGGAGCAGGAGACTCGAAGCAATGAAGGCTTTCATTAGGAAGGAGCCGAATGGCGGAAAAGACCATTTTCCCCAGCATGGCTCGCAACATGAGTCTCTTCACTCCTGTCTCTTGGTGTGCCAAACGACTACTCACATCTTCCAGAGAGACAGTACGTTGCTTTGGGTCAAGAAGAGAGCGAATAGGGACCCAATGCGTGGATGCAACTTCGGTGGGTTGAAGTCGTAACGGCGGGGTATCAGGACGAGTGAGCAAGAAGATATATGGACAGAGCACCATCAATGGCACCTTTCCCCAGCTCGTCGTAACTACTCTTTGTGGTAGATTTCCGACAGCGATTGAGGTGTCTTTTGAGAGTTCGAGACCAACTTCCTCAGCAGTCTCGCGGACAGCTGCTTGTTGGTCATCTGCATCTTCAGGATCTCTCTTGCCGCCTGGCAGAGCTACATGAGATGTCCATCGATCGCCTTTACGAGCAGCGCGCTTGATGAAAAGCACTTGAGGCTCGCCGTACTTGACCCATTCTTGATCGAAGAAACTGTCGAGGTCGCGTACGGGCGAAGAATCTGATTGTGGCCAGTGAGCATGGGCGGGCTGTATGCGCACGATCAAGGCGACCGACGCCCGCTTTTTGATTGAATCCGGCCCGGCGACATAGGGATACGGATTTCTGGCAAGCCAGCTCAGAGTATCATGAAGATTCTTGATGGAATCCGAGGCAGACTCGACAGCAGCATGATCCAGGCTGTTCACGCTGTTCGAAGTCATGGTGAAAGCTGCGTTCTCGACCCAGTCAATTGACGTGGAGATGTCACTACCGTAGTGGGGAATCGGCCAAAGCGCAATGACACGCTGCTGAGTCCTGATTTGTGATTGGTCGTCGCTATACAGCAACGGAATGGCAGCTCTGCCTGATTAATCTTGATACTAAACATTGCTTCTTTTCTCTCAAAATTTCTTCTCGCTGCGGAATTGAAAACCGAGACAAGGAGAGAATCTGCGACTGCTCTCCCATCGCCATCACCAGTCTGCAAAGATGAAGTTCGGTACAACCCTGCGCAACGCCGTCTACGAGCCGTGGAGAGAGCAATATCTCGACTATGGCAAGCTCAAGAAGCTGCTGAGAGAGGACGAACCCTCGACCAAGGACGACACATGGACCGACGAGGACGCACAGGTCTTCTACGGAGAACTCGTCAACACGCAGTTGGAGAAGGTCACCAATTTCCACAAGACGACGTACCAGACGCTGCGCGACCGCACCGCCAAGTGCGAGTCCAAGCTGGACCATGTTGCCCAGAGTGTTGAGACGGATGCTGAAGCTAGTGGCGACAGCAATGGCAATGGCAACGGCAACGGCAAGAGCAATGGCAACGGCAATGGCTCCAAGAAAGGCAAGGGCAAGGGCCGCAACAAGAAGGCCATGCCCTCTGGCGAAGAGAGAAAGCGCATCTTGAAGGAGGTCCTGAAAGAGCTTGACGACATTACCCGAGACATCAACGAGCTGGAAAAATACAGTCGCATCAACTACACCGGCTTCCTCAAGATTGCCAAGAAGCACGACCGCAAGAGAGGTGGCAGAGTGTCCAGCATCCGCCCTCTGGTCAAGTCGCGCATGGCCAGCGTGCCCTTCAACACCGAGGACTACTCGCCTCTCCTCTACCGTCTGTCGGCCATGTACTCGTTCGCCCGCCAGAACCTCGAAGGCAACAACACTCGCCCGGTCTCGCTGGTCGAGTCTATTGCCGGCGAGGAGAGCTATGTCACACACAAGTTCTGGGTTCACATGGACAACCTCCTTGAAGTCAAGACCATCATCCTCCGCCGTCTGCCTGTTCTGGTCTACAATCCTCAAACCTCCAAGATTGCCGAAGGCTCCCAACAAGATCCTTCCATCACTTCCATCTACTTTGACAACCCGGACTTCTCCCTCTACTCGGCCAAGGTCGAACACAAGACTGACGCCGCAAATCTCCGTCTGAGATGGTACGGAAAGCTGTCCGAGAGGCCAGAAATCATGTTTGAAAAGAAGTTGGTCAAGTCAGAGAATGCCAGCGCTGAAGAGAGGTTCCCCATCAAGGACAAGTACGTCCAGCCATACATCAAGGGCGAATACCACATGGAAAAGGCCATCGAGAAGCGCTCTTCTCGTGCCCCCAACGACGACTCGCTTGATTCGTTCAAGAAGGGCATCTCCGACATTCAGTCCTTCATCCAGGACAACAACCTCCAGCCCGTCCTTCGCGCCAACTACACTCGCACTGCCTTCCAGATCCCTGGTGATGACAGAATAAGAATCTCCATCGACACCAACCTGGCCTTTATCAGAGAAGACGCCATTGACTCTGACCGTCCTTGCCGTGACCCCGAAGATTGGCACCGCAGAGACATCGACGACGCGGAGATGGAGTGGCCTTTCAAGAGTATCCGCAAAGGCGAGTTGGCAACATTCCCTCATGCCGTCCTGGAGATCAAGGTCAAGAACGACAAGAAGTACGAGTGGATCGACGATCTCATGAACTCTCATCTCGTCAAGGAAGCCGCCAAATTCTCCAAGTTTGTTCACGGTGTTGCCTCGCTCTTCGAAGACAATGTCAACACTTTCCCCTTCTGGCTCTCAACCCTCGAAGAGGACATTCGCCAGGATCCCGAGGAGGCTTTCGAGAAGGAGCAAGCCAAGAAGCAAAAGCAGCAAGAAGACGAACTTGCCGTCGGTAGTTTGATGAAGGGCAGCAAGAGTCTACATTCCTACAAGGCTGGCAAGATGTCGCCAGTAGGCTCACCCGCTGACAAGAGTTCATACCTCGATCGTCGCGCCTCACGTCAAAGTCAGCTCAACGGCCAGTCTCTCGGAAGCATGGCCCGCTCCCAGCCTAGCGGTCTGCAAGCTGTTGCTGCTGAGGCCGACTCAGATGACGATGGTCGCCAGGCTCACGATGCACCAAGTGCCACTACCACATCTGGTCTACAGGCTCTATTCCCTTCATTCTCTACCTCCAAATACGCAAACAACCGCCGCACACGCGACATGCCTCTCCCGCCAGGCGTCTCAAAACCAGAGAACTGGATCAAGGATGCCGGTCCAGTCAAGGTCGAGGCAAAGGTATGGCTTGCCAATCAGCGTACCTTTATCAAGTGGCAGCACATTACAGTACTTCTTGCCTCCTTGAGTTTGGGTCTTTTCAATGCTGCCGGTGCCGAGAACAACGTCGCTCGTGCACTGGCGCTTGTCTACACTCTTGCTGCAGTCTTTACAGGTGTCTGGGGATGGGGTATCTACCTCTGGAGAAGTCGTCTTATCGAACAAAGAAGTGGCAAGGACTTTGATGCTCTCACCGGTCCTGTCGTCGTCTGTGTTGGTCTATTGGTTGCCCTTATTCTGAACTTTGCCTTCAAATACAATGAGATGCGCCAAAAACACCTCGATGGACACCACCATCACAGCAACAACACTACAGAGATCGTCTATGGCATGCTAGAGCTGTAGCAGCCTTGCTAGCAGGTTGCTGAGCGAACTGATCATCTGTAATTCTTCGAATACCCCGAGATCGTCGTAACTTAGTTTTACCCGTCTCATCCGTGCTTTCCCTTTCTAGAGGCACACTATTAGCAAAAATTGGAAAGTCGCAAGTCGTATTTGTTGTAGATGGTTTCCTTCTTATCAAGACTTGATCTTTGTACATACACTTCTTTTGTCCAGATCGCTTTTGTTATTTCCGTATGGTGATTGTCTGATATACACACGACTCAATAGACCTCGAGTAATGAATGTTTGATCATGTATATATGCTTCCTTCTATACAACATATGGGCCAGGATTGTACCATCCCTTCTCAACCACCACTTAGCTACACAACGCTCTGACATGTCCATCAAAGCTCTAAATGTGTTGATTATTGCGACCTTCCCTTTGCATGGTTGAGTAACCTACATCTTGCACATGGGGCTGAGGAACCCTGCCTCGGTAGCGGCTCAAAAAAAAAGTGGTTGCCGACAAGCCGTCACCCGTTCGATGCGTTGGTGCGTTCTTCAAAGTCCGAGATCCCCACAAACGTTCGCATCTGGAAATAGACCGTCAAGTGGCACGTTCTCCTAGAAAATGATCTACATCAGCGTGCTTGTTCTACGATAGAGTTCATCTGGTCTGAGGCCGACTTCTACAAGGCAATGATGTTCATGACTCTTGCTTCCGCTTTCGTCGGTTCAGCTCTGCATGGATCCTTCTGTCGGCGTAAGAGGCGTGGGGATTGCTCGATGTGGAGGATGTGGACTCAGCTACCTCGTTACAATGCGCGTACCTGCGCTACTCTGGTATGTTACGCAGTCGTGGGCCCTTATATGGACGTCGTCATCAAGAACCTGGTCACAAGCATTGGTAAGATAAGATAGGATCGCGCGGCTCTGTTGTGCTGCGAAATCTGTCAAATTCCCTAGCTTGTCAGAATGCTCGTCGATGTCCGACGTATTCTTGGTAGACAAGCTCTCAGTACGATCTTTTGAGATCTATCAGAAAGCACCAGACTCGAAGGTAAGGAAAGACTGCCCTTTTTGTAATCATAAAGTCACACTTCAACAGAGAGTCTTGAATGACAGATGAGTCTGGTTATGGTTCAGCCATCCTTCGCCGTTGCAGATCTTTGGTTAGAGTTCTACGCTTCGGAGTTTTGCTGTGATCAGCATGAACCATTTGGTAGCACTGATAACTTTCGCTCGGAGAATACATGACCATCTGTACTTGTGATGATCTTGCCTGGTCACTGCTCGGGGATCACCCTCGCCTGAATACTATCCTTGTTCGTTCGCCGGCATACTAACCTGAACCCTCATAATGCTATATCCGAACAAGGCAATGCTCGACTGGCAACCGGAATGAACTTTGAGGCGAACCATCTGCTCGAGTACAAAATGAAGCCTCTTTCCGTGCATTATGAGTTAGGTTCCTCCTCAAGCCAACTCATCCTAGTGACTATCCTTTCCGAATAGTCTAAGGAGCACTATTCTCATCATGCCGACTTTTTCGAAGAGGGGGCTCATCGCCAATCTCCTCACTTCTGTCAACAAAGCGGTCTCGTCGGCGGTGTCAGACGTAAGCACAGATGTAGCATCTGTGCTTCCAGACTTTCTCACAAACAACGTAAGTACTATCCGAAACACTACTGAAAGATGAGTCGCTGATAAGTTCAAGCCTCTCCCTGATGGTTACCCGTGGGGTTTGAAAAACGCTAAGGATACCAACTACTATACCGACTATCCTCAAACCGGAGTTGTTCGTTCTTACGACTGGACAATTACCAAGCAGACCATCGCACCTGATGGAGTCGAAGTTACTGGACTCGTTGTCAACGGACAATATCCCGGCCCTACCATCGAGGCAAACTGGGGAGACACCATTCAAGTGACTGTTCACAACAATCTCGATGAGGGTACCTCATTGCATTGGCATGGCATGCTTCAGGTACGTGCAGTCTACACTGCTATGCACGATTGACACTAATCCTTTTCCAGAAAAACTCTCAGGACATGGATGGTGTACCCGGAGGTACCCAATGTCCTATCCCTCCTGGCCAATCTTATACGTATTCATTTGTTGCTGAGCTGTACGGTACTGGTTGGTGGCACAGCCATTACTCTGAGCAATACGCCTCGGGCTTGGCTGGTGCCATGGTCATCTTCGGTCCCAAGAACGCAAATTACGACATTGATTTAGGCCCAGTTCTGATCAGTGATTGGTACCACACCTATTACAAGGACTTGCTCAAGGTATTCACGATGCCCTTGCCCGATGCCAAGTACCCTTACTCGAACAACGTCTTGATCAACGGCAAGAACAACTACCCTTGCAGCGCCACCAACCTTCCTTGCACCGAGAACGCCGGCGAGGCTAGCTTCAACTTCACTTCAGGCAAGGTCCACCGTCTCCGTTTGATCAATCCCTCAGCCGATGCAACCTTGAAGTTCTCCATCGACGAGCACGTTATGAACCTTATTGCCCAGGACTACGTCGAAATTTACCCTACCAGAGTACACGTCGTGACTCTTGGTCCCGGACAGCGAAGTGACGTTCTGGTCCAAGGAAAGAACGGTGACGATGGTGCTTACTACATGCGGGTGCACCCAGCATCAGGATGTGCCAATGTTTTGAGCGACAGCAACTACGTCCAAGCCACCATCTACTACCCAAAGGCCGATCGTTCCAAGGCACCCTCATCGACTGCTCAAGATGGCTGGAACAGTGATTACTGTGGTAATGACGACCTTGCCACCACCAGGCCTTACCTTCCCCTGAATCCCGGTGAGCCTTCGGTGACCCAGACCATCAACCTGGATGTTCATTCAAACGGTACGCACGGTCTCTGGTACATGAACAACGTTTCGCAGTACATCGACTTCAACACACCTATTCTTTTGGAGTCCAAATCTGGAGATAACAATTTTACCACCGCCCAGAACGTCTACAACTATGGTTCCAACTCTTCTGTGCGTTGGATCGTCAACAATCCGACTGGCATAGCGCATCCCATGCATTATCATGGCCACAATATATACGTCCTAGCAGAGGGGACGGGCACCTGGGATGGTGAAATTGTCAATAGCAACAATCCTGCTCGTCGCGATACTCAAATTGTCCAAGCCGGCGGCTATATCGTCCTTCAGTTCGACCAGGACAACCCAGGAGTATGGATCGTAAGCACATCTAATGCATTTGACCAACAATGAAACCTGCTAATTGTCTTCTAGTTCCATTGTCACATTGCATGGCATCTTGCCCTTGGCTTCGGACTTTTCGTTCTCGAGCAACCCGACAAGATCCAGTCATCTGTAGCTGTCGACCAAGGACTTTGTAGCAGCTGGGCTGACTATACTCGCTCACACAAGGTCGATCAGATTGCTGATGGTGCTTAGAGGATATTGTGATATGGTTGATGGTATGCATTGTAAGGAGTAAATCGCTTGGCGTTTCAGTGGTCATGTATGAAGGACAAAACTTGGGGGCTTCTGGATCATAGCTTTTCTTATGAATACTTTATTATTATCACTCATGACTACTATTGTTATCACTGCGATCTTGAGATGACAAGTCAGTCATTCATACAGACAGTGATGCTTGACATGGTCACGTGCAATGGTTATATCTACATCGAGGTCCGGGTAGACACCCGAGCTTTCTCCGTGATTGGCACTCGATCACATCAATAGGACTGCATATGATGCTGTAACAACACATCTATGTCCATCATGTAAGTCAGAAATCCTTCACCGAAACAGATAAATGGGAATGAAGTCGTAAAAGTTTAAAAGACGAATGTAGAGAGGGAGCTCGGCGTGCATGAGAAGGTCGTAGGCAAGCCCTTCGGCTTTTGGGACGCTCTCGTCGTTCTTCTGCTTTGAGAGCGCCATCATGTCATCATGGATTCAGGCAAAAACGTTCTCACTGTACTCGTTCTCGTTCTCGTTCTCGTTGATGTTTGGAGTAGTGCCGATGTCATCGCGTGCTGGCTGTTTCTTGTTGATGTCTTTAGCGATGATGTTTATCTGGGTCTTATGATTCTTGGAGTCGCTCATGTTGGATAACTGATACTATTGCCCAGTCAGCGGATGTCCTCTGCGTGTCCGTTTGTAGTCATACCCGGCTATCACGACGTGTAAAACGATCACTTGGTTTTTAGGTAGTCGTCTGCGCAATTTGATGTTTATGAAGGATAGAACTCAACGCTGCTTCGATCGTGAGTTTGTCTTGCGCACACTCCATCTATGCTGTGTGGAGTAAGTGACTAATTACCTATTCCAATGTTTTTGCTAAGCCCATACTGAAGTATAAATGTTTTGACATCAGTACGTGGTAACATCCAATGTCTCACCTCATCTGCTGTAATCAATCAATCTATTCGGACAAGACAATTATAAGAATAGCGACTGAGGTGTCCAAGGCTGTCTAGGAATGCTAGCTAAGTTTTCTGGTCCTTTGTGGTTGTATTTCGCCATTCATAAAGACGTCCAGGGTCGGGTCTGCTACCTATCTGATGACCATATATCTTCTGTTTGTGGAGAAGGGCCGCAACACCGTCTAATACACCAACACACCAAGCAACACTTCCAACAAGACCAATCAGCTCTTCGGTGGTCTTCACTGTACAACATCATAATATCGCCATGCCTCCAGTACCAACATCCGTCTTCAACGCGCTCAAGCGTTTCACATCCTGCGATGTCAGCCACGCCAACTCACCCACAAACACAAAACAATCCACTAATTTCGATCACCAGGTCGGCGATGCCCTCGTCAAGCTAAATGTACAATACGGAGGCTACCTGCACGGTCTGAAGATGTTCTCACCCCATCTCCAAGCCAGCGATCGAAAGCTCTTCGGCCCAGCATATACTGTTCAAATGGTTGATGCCAACGACACTTCCGCTCCAAAACCCGACAAACACTTTGTTGACGGCGTGACCAAAGATTGTGTTGTCTTCATCTCGCAGCCAAGGGAGTATTATTCGGCCTGTTGGGGCGGATTGATGAGTACGAGGGCCAAGTATTTGGGTGCTCAGGGCGTGGTTATCGACGGTCATTTCAGAGATCTGAATGAGCATCGGGAAATGGACTTTCCCGTACGAACCACTTTCACAAAACCGTTTTTTATTTGAAGTAACGCTGTCTTGCTAACATGGAACTTTTTCAGCTATTCGCCAAAGCAACATCGGCACTCGGGTCAAACACTTTCACGAGAGCTTCTACGCTCAACGAACCGGTTCAGTTTACTTCACCTCTTCAGCAAAAGCCATTTACCATCAACCCTGGAGATCTCATTCTCGCCGATGTTGACGGTGTTGTTGTGTTACCGCCACAGCATGCAGAAAAGTGTCTCGAGATTTGCGAGGAGAGGTTTGCTATTGATGAGAAGACCATGACTGCGTTGAGGATTGGAGAGGCGATGGGTCCTACTATTGCGAAGTTGAGGAAGTGATGGACGACTGGGAATGTCCCTATCCCTGGTCTGATGTATTAGTTCACCTAGATGAAGGGGATATTCCAGCACCCAATGTGATTGGCTCCGTCAATGTAAGTGGCATACGCTCTCTTCTGTAATCGAGTAATCCACACTATACAGATTACTGTGATCATATGGATGGTAGACAAGGTATATGCCTTGCCGATAAACGCTATTCAGGTAACTGCATTCGCCCCTTCCTCTTGCGACTGGGGTTATTTCCGGAACTTAGAGGTATATAATGCTCAAACAAAGCGTATCGAGCACATACGGCCACAGTCAGCTGAAAACTGGGCATCCCGTCCGCTCTGCCATACATAAGCAGTTGAACGGCAGATTAGTACTACGGTGGGTGACCACGTGGGAATCCCTGCTGCTGTATGTTTTGTACTTCGTAATTCAAAACTTGGAAGAATTTTCTTTTTGCACTCTGGTCTCTGTGTCTCTGAATCTCAGTCTGCTACGTCTGTTGCCGAGTTGGTACGTCTCACCATGGCTTGATGGGATCCCGTCTACTGAAGTCGGTGTTTTGTAAGCGATTTGCATGTTCGGTACGAGCAAACGGGCCGGACCGACTCGCAAGCACATTCAGTCATCGTGGCAGACACTCCGCACGAAACGTTTCGTAAAAGAATCGAACGACCAACGTGATTTGTGTACAACTACCGCAGTAGTGTACTATCGCTCCAGCCGACGCCGCTTGACGAGGCGGCAGTACAAAAACGACCATCCCGACTGCCTACCGTCCACCGTCGTTTTTTTTGTTCGCCGCCGGCGGAGACTACACCTTGCGACACAGGCAAAAAGGGAAAGAAAAAAAGCATCATTTGTGGTCGCGTTTTCCGACAGACTAGGACAATCACGCCAGCTCACAACGAACCGACCGTGTTTCTATCATTTAGTCAAAATTCTTAACTGCATGAGGAAGGTACAAAGATGAGATGATTTGACATAGTCCAAGGTGAGCAGGTAGGCGGTTTCAAAATTTTGCTCTTCTTTCCCCTTTTCTTCTTCCTTCCTTCTTGTCCCATTCCTTCACTACAACCTTCCGCTGTCTGAAGAATCACACACAAACAAGCAATGTGGCTTTTCAATTTCCTCTACTACCTGCGGCTAAAAGCCCAAGTCTCCCTGATCCGCCTCATTGTCCGCTTAAAAACAGGAAAAATCACATCCTCTCCCGACTCAATCATACAAATACCTTCCCGAGATCCCCACCGCACCATCAGAGCCCACCTCTACAATTCTTCTTCCCAGAAAACCTCCAGCAATGATGTCCAAGCACCAAAACCCATCCTCGTAAACTTCCACGGCAGCGGATTCATCTTCCACCACCACGGCACCGACGATTTCTACTGTCGAAGAATCGCCACGGAAACACCTTACTCGGTCCTCGACATCCAATACCGCTTAGCACCGGAACACCCCTGGCCATCCTGTCACCAAGACGCCGAAGACGTAGTAACCTACATACTGTCTCACCCACACCTCTACTCTTCTTCCAAAATCGCCATTGGCGGTTTCAGCGCAGGCGCGAATATCGCTTGTGTAGCCACCTCAACCGCATTCCCCAAAAACACCTTCTCCTGTCTCTTGGCGTTTTATCCACCCACAAATCTGGCATTTAACGGAAAGAAGAAAGCGCCTGATCCGGATGGCAACCCAATTCCAGAAAACATGGAGAAATTGTTTGATGCGGCGTATCTGAGGTGTATCGGAAACGACGAAACCCCCGCGGATCCGAGGATTTCTCCTGCTTTGGGACCGACGGAAAGGTATCCTAGGGAGAATCTGTTTGTTACTTGTGCGAGGGATACTTTGTGTTTGGAGACGGAGGCGTTGGCTAAGAAGGTTGAGGAAGAAGGAGGAATAAATGATGGAAGGAGGAATGTTGTGTTGAGGAGGATGAGTAGGTGTGATCATGCTTGGGATAAGAGAGTTGAGCCTGGGTCGCATGGGGAGAAGAAGAGGGATGAGGCGTATCAGTTGGCTGTTGATATGTTGATGAGGACTCTTGAGTAAGGACTATTGGATTGACCATGCAAAGCAGACGACCATTTCAGGTCGGGAATGAAAATGACGGTACGTATACATATAGCTTGTCACTGACGGGATACTTTAGAACGGAGAGTAAGATAGAAATGGCGAATGATCTTGGAGAATTGCACAAAAAGCGCTCCCGCTTCGTGAGAGGTCAGCAGGACAACATCCTTTTCTATTCCATATGAGTGAATTTCACATGGATGATACTCAAGTGTGTTCTGATTGTGTTTATGCGATTAATCATCCTACCTGATCAACCCTTCAGCCGTAACCATGTATTGAGAGAAACTTTGTACAGCTGTGAGACCATCCATCCACCCTGTGCGCTGTGCAGTATGTGTAACATAAGAACAAAAACGAAAAACAATTTCGAACCATCCTTTGCGCTATGCAGTGTGTGAGTGCAAAAGAAGAAAAATCTGGAAAAAAAGGGAAAAGGGTATCTTGTAGCGCCGGACCATGCTATGCATCGTGACTCGTAACATTGTAATAAAAGCAGGAAAGAAAGACATGGAAACAACTAATTGCAGTGACAAAAAGAGACAAGGAGTAAAACAAAAATCAAAAAGTGCTGGCTGTGTGGATGATGCTGTGCTGGATGAATCATGCTGTGCTGTATGGACGAGACTGTGCTGGGTGAATGATACTGTGCTCTGTGGGCGATGCTGTGGTGTGCCGTGTGGGTGATGCTGTGCTGTAATATGAATTTCTGTCGTATGAAAAAGGGTTGCGTGCCGATCAAACAGAGATGCCAAAGATATCTCTGATGTGCTGGGATTCCCCCATCCACGTGTCGATGAGGTCGACAAAGTCCTCGTACAAGGGCTTGATGAGACATGCTTCCACAAAGAGCATCATGCTGTTGTAGCGTTCACGGTCGCCGGACTTGGTGATGCCCTTGTTGGCTTGATAGTAGGTGTAGAGCCCACGGTATCTGCCAGTGGTATCCAAGTTGGAGTAGCCAGGTATGACTTTATCAGCCATGGTGTTGACAACGTGGAGAGGATGGCCACGCTCCTTGCGATAATGCTTGAGAGTCTGGGTGAACATAGCCAGCTCTTGCTTGAGAGCGTCGGTGACCTCGACCTGAGCGCGAAGAGCATCCTCCTTGCGCTGATGAGAGGCGATGGTTGTAGGATCACCAGCTGCTTGTAACTTGTGTCCCAAGGCTGTGATGCGGCGAAGGAATTGGTCAATCTTCAAGTCGACCTCACGAGTATCATATCTGATGCTCTTAGCAGCCCTACCAACATGGTAGACGACCCACTCCATGACATGATCATCAGAAGGGGAAGGCTTTTCTGCTGGAGAAGTGCGAGAGTGCTTGTCGGTCGTGACTTGCTTATCCTCAGTGGAAGTGTGAGCGTGATTGTTGACGGTGACAAGCTTATCTTCAGGAGAAGTTTGAGCATGGCCATCAACTGTGACAAGAGTGCCATCACATGAAGTCTCGGAACTGTTGTCTTGCACCTTGACAGTAACAGGCTTAGGAGGGACCTGCGTGGTGTTGATAGTAACGGGTTTGCCAGCAAAGCTGTCCTTAGCAGAGGAATTCCGTCCGGTACTCTTGACGGGCATAAGTGACCAATCTGCAATAGAGATGGAAGGCGTGTCAGGAGGAGTGAGAGGAGCGTTCTCTTGCTTCTTGAGGACAAGAGCCGATGACTTGACGGAAGAGAGAGGAGCAAGCTTGGGCTTAGTGACGGTGTTAGACTTTTCGGCATCAACATCGTTCTCCTTGACAGAGCCATCAATGTCTCTCTCAGAGCTGTTCATGGTGGGCATTCTCAGTGCAGGCTCGCTCACAGGACGAGCCAAGCGAGAAGGAGCAGAAGGAGTGTTATAAGAATGATCGCGAAGGGCGCTAGAAATGTCCTGCAGGAATTTTGTGTTGTCCTGGATAACTTTGCCTTGCTCGTCTAAGATAGAAACAAGACGCTTGACAAAGCTGTAGGAAGAGAACATTGTTAGCTTTTGATAAGAAACAAAAATCTGTGATTGTGATGAATCGCACCCTTCATTGATTTCCTCGCCACTGAATGCGCTCTTGGTGCGACGATGTTCGGGTCGCGCATGCGAGTTCTCGCGCGACGATGATAATGTGTCGCCATAACGATGATTGTCTGTACGCAGCGACTCATCGCCGCGACGATGAGGTTGATCAGGGCGCATTGTGAGTTTCGAGTAGATATCCGGGGTAAAATGCGGACCGTTGTGGAGTGGAATGTGTCAGAAACGGCTATTTACAAACGGTTGCGCCGAGAAGTTGTTTTCGCGATGTTAAAGATGTTTGTAAAGTGATGAAAGAACAATTGTGATTGTAAGAGTTGCAGGTAAAGGTCAAGATGCTGGCCACTCGCGCGGATCAAAGTAGTGAACGATGATCGCGTTAATGAATTGATAGATTGACCTCGTGCGTCTAGCGATTTCCTCCATTTACATGTCAAGTGGTTGGTAGTCGCTCCACTCGGACCACCTTCTTCGCTGGCGCGCGCCTGCTTTTTGAGACAACTTACAGCACGTCAAACAACTGTCCCTCGTTTCGAATGCAAGGCACTCTATACTTGGAAGAGAAAGATCTAGTCAATCATGGTGGCTGGTTGTCGATTATCCGATATGTCCTAGGTAGAGAAGAGGTATCATTGAAATCGTACGCCAGACCTTTTCTATATAATACACGGCCATTTGGCAAATCCGTAAACAACAAACATATACATGCCGCTTCGCCTGTTCTTTAAAGCTAAAGCAGCGACTAAACAATGTCCACTTTTCCTTCGCCTGCGGTCAAATCACCCAATATGAACTCCGGTGCTGTTGTTGTATTTAGATCCTTTATAGAACCTTACTGAAAGCAGGAATGAGGGTCTGAGCGAGCCAGAAGCTGAAGACAAGCTTGGGACCAGTCATCAAGAGCTTAGGGGTGAGACCCTTGAAGAATGAGGTGATACCCTCGTTCTTCATCATGTTTGCGATGATACGAGTACCAGACTCCTTAGCCTCGAAGTTGCGGTTTTGGATACGGGTCTTGACGACATCGAGAGGAGCGGAGACGATCAGAGAGGCAGAGGCACCAGCGATGGATGCGACAAAGTTCTGGGCCCAGGTAGCGGTGTTGTAGTCGGAGAGCTTGTAGAGGTATTCCTTGGCGAAGGCACTACCACCGAAGAGCTGAAGAGTGTGAGTCAGCTTGCAATTTGTCTATGATGGAGAGAGTCGTTACTTACAGCGAAAGAACCAGGAGCGTTACGAGCAGCAGTCCAGCCAGCACCTCTGTACAAACCCATACCCTCGTCGGCGATGATCTTGAACAGGCCACGGCCACGGAAAGCCTCAGGGTTTGTTTGACGCTTGATCTTGAGAACGTCAAGAGGGAGAATAACAATCTCACCAATACCGATCAGACTGAGGCGCCATTAGCAAAGTCCAACACCAGAGGATCGAGCATCTCGAGTCTTACCTGCCAGCGGTGGCGTGCATGACAGCCTTGCCAGTACCCTTGCCGAATGCATTGTCGAACTTGTCACCGTGGTTCTTGGCCAGGTAGTCGCGCACGAAAGGCTGACCACCGTACTTGTACACTCTTTGCATGACCTTGTAGAGAGCGGCATATCCGAGACCAGGGAAGAGGGAGAAGAAACGGGTTCCGAAGGGAGCGGCAGCGGTGTCTCTGAAGATAACCGAGTTGAGTTGGGTAGAGTTGACAATCTTGCCCTGGTTGCTCATAAGACGCTTTGCGATGGTGTCGACGGGGTGGAAGATGGCGAGCTCAGAGATACCAGCGGTACCTGTACCGTGGTCAATTTTCTATCCTCAATAAGATCTACGTATCCATGCATACCAGCTCCAAGCAATCTAGCAGTTGTCGACTCCTTCTTGTACTCCTTGGATGACGCGCCAGACAGGACCTCGCCGCTCCTGGAAGCGGCGTCCTTGGGAGTGGGCAGGACGGGGCTCATTTTGATTTTTTGGTTGTGAAAGAAGGAACAATCTACGAGCGAGAGGAAGGAACCACTGTATCAAAGAGAAGAAATTGTGACCGAAAAGAAAAGGAAGGCACGCGATATGGATGAAAGATACGGTGATAGCTACTCGGGCTTGCTGAGTCCAACGCTCCTTCACTTTTTTCGAGAGCCCGGTCCGTCTGTGCGTCACCTTTCTCCGATGTGGGCCAAACTCCGCATCCGACCTCGCTGTACTGAGTACGGAGTATTTTATCGCCTTGAATCGGCTCACTGATTCAGTTCTCCATTTTCTGACCACGAACCATGACCAACCATATACACCCTGATGGTGCTGACGGAGCGAAAAAGCCATGCCATCTTTCTACTATGATTACTTGCTAGTATTCCTTCTGTCAAGCATCTTTATGCTTCACAGATTGAGGCATATGGCGTCTATGTCTAGCTCACTATTGCAACCTAAGATGGGACTTGAGACATGCTATTCTCATATCATCAGCATTTGAACGAGTCTGAAAGAGATTCAGGCTGTCCTCTTGCTGTCAGCACTTTTGCGTACTTTGGAGGCCATAATCATTCTATAACTAGCCACTTGTCCAGTATGGTAAGTCTGCAATATGCTTTCACGTATTGACCGTATATCTACGGTCTTTTTTCCCAAACAAAGGTACATCCCCTCGCACGCTCCTCCCGAGATGATCATAAACACCGGGTGTAGCAATCATACAGAATGGCTTCCAGAACCGTCATAACAGAGCAGACGACGATGCTCATGCCTTTAAGAATACGCCGTGATCCGTCGCCTCTAAGATCGGTATTCAAGCTTACGATACATATGGATTACCTGGACCCAAACGACCAAGAGCAAAGAGTGCAGTCTTATAGCCCGCGCTCTTGCAAAGTAGGGCTTGTAATTCCTTCGACTTATCACAATTTCGTCTGTGAATGTAGGTTTCGGGTGAAGCAAGAGTTTGGTCTCTTACGCCACGTGGAAGTATGCAGCAAGTCCTATACTCTTCTTGTCTGCAACAAACAAGATAAGGCCAAGGAAAATATGCCTATCACCGAGGAGACATGGGACAGAATACAGACTTGCCTCAAGGATGACAACCAGATATGCAGCTTCATCTTGAAAGCACAAACCAAGAAAGAACCATGGTCATTGGATTACGAGTTCGATAGCGACAGCGGTGTACCATATCCACCTGGACCAAATGCGTTCCGAAACCCTCATTACACTTTGAGTGGAAGGCGACGTTCGGACACTCGCGAAAGATCCAAATCTACTCAAGGTTGGAACTCGAGCAACCAGTATCTGATCTACGAACGCCAAGAGTCAACCTTCGACAACGTCAAAGTGGATGAATGCAACATCACGGTAGCAGAGGTAGACGAAGATGCTGTAATCAAAGATGACGGCTGGATAGCGTTCATGCTCAGACTGTTCGGTGGGTCAAGGAAGCGGAAGACATGACATCTCGACCACTTCGCTTGTGATCTCTACCGCCGGCTTCATCTACGACAAAGTGATCAGCAGTATACCAAATTATACATCTACCCTCTTGATGCAACCGAAGAACACGTCCCGAGACTCATCCATCCACCGAAAAGTCGCCTGTCCGAACCCGTTAATTGCCTTCCGTTACCATACCAAGGAAGACGTGTGCAAATCTGCGATATGAAACTCAATCAAAAAGCCGCATCGCAAATCGCGACACAGATATGAAAGAAGCTCATCAGCACAGAAAAAGAAAATCACATGATTGCCGAATGATCCGGTTTCCGAAGCCCTCACTCAACCAGAAATTCAGGTCAGATCATCGATTGATTAGATCCATGTCAGGCAAAGAGAACACGGGATTTTTGATAAGGCATGTCACTCGAACAAAAAAAGCTTAGGCTGACTACTGTCATGACCTTTCTGCCGAGAATTTTCCTGTTTTTGGGTCTATTCTTGAGGCCTCACCAAGCGAACCTATGGTACGAGTACAACGGCATTGCTTTTCCAGGCGAGCAATCTAGAAAGGCCCTTACATGGAACCAGAAGAAAGAAAAAACTTTGGAGCAAGCGGACTACAGAAGAGAAAGAATTCGTAAAGAATTTGATTTGATATGACTTGGAAAAGTAGACTGGTGTAAGGAGAAATTCAACTACGTAGTAGTTTTCAGATGAACATGCCTGGGTATCTTGATGCTCTTGCATTGATAAATCATAAAATTCGTGAATTGGGATTTTTTTTTACCCCAGTGACCCATGACTCTTGGGACGAGGTCATGGAGCCGGGCGCTGAAGCTCTAGGCTTGGCGAAAGCTATATTCAGCTTTTTTTCCATAGGCTGGAGATTGCGCTTTGGCATATCTCCGGAGCTGAGACTCGCTCATTTGCTTCTTTTGGTTCGTTTTTTGGTCACGGTTCCCATTACGTGAGGTTCAGGAACCAGTGAGCCCTGTAGTTGGCCGTGTGAGTGCGCTTTCCATCAGCTGAGTCCGATCTGAGTAGAAGCTGTCTTTGACTCCATTCGATAGCTTGTCCAGGTGTGATTGGTGTCGCAGTTCTTGCGTTGAGTTGGCAAAGGTCCCAGATAGCAAACATGGTGCCATGGTGGAGGTCATCTCGCTGCCGTCCAGCTCGTGTGCCCAAGGAGCAATGTCGCGCAGATCGCCTGACCCGGGTCCACCTCCGAAAGCAAACTTTCGTGATGCCCCGATCGATTGCAGTAACACTGCCGTACGCATCCATCACATCATAACACAACAAGCCAGACTGCCCTCCTTCTCCGCCGCGCGATCAGCCCTGCTCTGCGCACCGGTCTTCTTCCACCACAAAACCTCAAACCCGGCGACAGCCCATTCACCACCCAAAAGCGCACGCCTGACCTCGTCCCAGTTGCCCTCGGTGACCCTGACTTCCCTGCACTTTTCGTCCTCGCCATCAGTCTTGAAATGCGCCAGCACCTTGAATTTGAAATCCCTCTTGGCGTCGGATTTCCTGCTGGGGAAGCGGTATTGCGATTCAATCGCGTTGGCAATGTCGTTGCGTAATTCGTTGTTGGTGTAAGGGCAAGAGGAGCCGGGTAAGGAGAATGTGCTGTGGTAGCTGGGGACTGGGGGCATCATGTCGTAACCGTCTAGATCGATTTGTTTGATGGAGAGGGGGATGTCGGTCGCCAAGGTTTGGCTTTGAATGGAGACTGAACTCATTCTTGGGGGTTCCGGGCTGAAGATTGGACTGCATGGTGGGGATTGGGAGAGTTGGGATATCCGGCGCGATCCAGTGATGGGACGTTTGACGATGGACATGATTGATGTATTTGATTATATTGTGGTTTCCGTTGGTTCTTTTGAAAAGATGTAATTGAATGTAAGACTTGGGAATTGGTGAAGTTGGTTGATGTTTTGCGATTGTGAATGTAACGTTTCACAAGCTGCTTCTTATACCTCGAGTAATAGCAGGATCAGAAGGAACAGTCAAGAAGGAACAATAAGGAGTGTGGCAGAGCAAAGAGACAAAAGGAGAAAAACAAGAGAGTGTTAGTAAAAGACAGAAACAGAGACTAGAAAGTGAGAAGCACCGCCAACATTAGAAGGCTTAGCGGGGACAGCGCGTAGGCATTACATATATACCAAGAGGATGCATGTCCATGTTCTCGTAAGCACCAACACTTTTTGTCAAAAAGGGTCCAAGGGAAGCTAGCACGTCCAAAAGGTCAAGAGAAAAACTGATACGATAGATCCGACATCATACAAATTTCCCTTGCCAAAACCCCGTCAGAGAGAGACAAAGACTGCCCAAGCACTTTCGGGAAATTGCTTCATCATCTCTGAAGCTTGGGTGCTTTTTCGGTTCAGCTCTTTCCCCCCCCCCTTCTCCGCAGTTGCTTGCATGGCGCTGTGTCGGACGAGACGCAGTCGCACCGATGAAAAGAGTTTGGGAGCCAAGGATGCCGAGCTTCCCGTGCGTGCCCAGAATAATGCTCGACCCATGCGAACTCGAGTGTCCACTTTGTTTGCCTTGCCCTACCTACGGAACACGGGATACCATATTCCAATTGAGGATATGATGAATGGTTCGTTTGTTTGTTGGATCCACACCTTCAACCTTGTTGGGTCCAACAAGCAGCGCCTTGCGATGTTGATGGTAGAAAGGATTCAGCACCGGTATACTTTTTTTTGCCAAGGTATACACTGCCTCAAAAAGGAGGCGCATGTAAAACATATTCCATGTCGGACGACCAGCATGGCAGTCACACAAACCCATGTTTTGAAACTCTTCCTGACTCTGACACGAAGTACATTGTCGCGAATAATGACTAGTTACAGTACCCATCAAAAGCTACTACATGACTCCTGTAGCAGATTCAGTATGGGAGGCCTGATGATCCGCATGAACCGAAGATCTACTTCGTAAATTTTGCCGATACAAGAAGAAAAAGGTAGGAGAGAAAGCGAAAAAAGACAAATAAATAAATAATTAGGCTCACAGCACGGGAAGAGGGATTCCTTTGCACATCACACCATCCCGTGTGTGTTCGTCCCAAGGCCACCCAACCGAAAGCACAAGGCGGAATTCTTGACAATTGAGATCGTCTGTTCGTCTGGGGGTTGTTGATCTTCATATCTCTTGCATCATGGATTGAACCAAGACTCGCGAAGATGTGCTCAATGTGCACTTTGCTTCCTCGGGTGTTGCGGTGTCAAAGAGAGTGTATGTTTACATCCGCCGAGCTCGTCCATCCATGGGAAAATGTTGTTACTAAAGATCTGTGATGGCCAAGAACGACCGACGTGTTATCGTGATGAGGTCCCGAGTATCAAAGCTGCTCGAAAGGCAAACTCTACCACCCACACATGGTGTCACTGGGATTGCCTGATCCATTGCATGAAGCTTTTCTATTAGCCATTTTATGTACGATCTTCTTTCTAGCTTTCTAAGCGATGTCTTTTGACCCGAAAAACAACCATGAAACCAAAAGACAAATGCCAGTAAGGAAAAAAGGTCCAGCTTAGGCCCACATGGCCTTGAACTTGATGTTGAAGTCAGCGTGCAGCTTTTGGAACGCCTTCAACACCTTCATCAATCCCTTCTCTCCACCCATGCCCTCCCAAGCAGGATCTTCGAGCTCAAGCGCCTGCTTCAACTTCTCGGCGGCTTCGTCAATCTTCTTGTTGGTGGCTTCGACCTCCTCTTCTTCATTGGCCATGTCCTCCCAGCTGTCTGCGTTCTTTGCTTTCTTCTTGGAGATGATGGGTTTCTCGGGACGGCTTGTGGAGTCGTTGACGACAAGCGTGGTAGAACCCTCTTCTTGCATGGCGACATCCTCATCTTCAGCCTCCTCCAGAGCATCTAGCTCACCCATAGTGTCGAGGAAGTCCATGTCGCTACCAGTCTTGAGTTTCATAAAGTTCATAAGACTCGTGATGATGGTGGCCATGACGAGTGAAAAGTCGTTCAACATGAACCAGACGTCGCCCTTTCCAATACCGTTGGCAATTTCAAGGGTCTTGATGTCGCCGTGCTTGAAGAAATCAAGTAGGTATGCATTCAACGGTTGCTCGAGCTCTTCATGCAGCATTGCGACGTGAGGAATGGCAGACTCTTCAAGGAATACACCTGATCGGACGGAGCGACAAAGCTCACCGATTGACTTGAAGTTGTCCGAATGGCCTGAAAGTGCAACAAACGGTGAGCGAATCTTAGTTTGAGGCAGTGTAGGCAAGCCTGACACAGTCTGTTCTCCAGAAGACTTCACATGACCACCAGTCAACGGAAGGGAATTGTCTGGCTCATTGACATGCTGGTCGACGAATGTGTGAACATACGTGGTAAAGATGTCGAGAGTCTGCTGACCATGCTCCTTGAGCACGCTGGCTGCATCGGCTGGCAGAGGAGGCAGGAATACGATCGAAGATGATGGCTTGACCACCTTCTCCTTGTACTCTTCATCGGACTTGCGACAATACTTACGACCAAACAGGTGGGACATGACGAGCATCAGTGTCTCAATAGTTGCTTGTTCGTTGTTGTCGATATCAGCACACAGTCTGTGGAAGTAGCCTTCCTTGAGCAGGGCATGGAAGGCAAAACTGGAATTCTCTGTGAAGTAGAGATGCGACACAAGACCAGCAAAGTTCAAAGTCGCGCCCTTGGCATCGAGCAAGTGCTGTCTGCGCAAATATTCGATAGAGAATCGAAGGTGATGGAGAGTCTGATCCTTGAAAGAGGGCCCTCCCATGTAAAGTCGTGGTTGAGCAAGAAGTGAATTGATAGAAGACATGGCAAACTTCGATCCCTTTGAGCCGTGAAGAAGTGTGAACAATCTGAGCACGAGTGTAGTGGTGATAGGGAAATGGCCGTTGAGATCAGGCAACTTGGAAGACATCAGTCTTGCTACCTTGTCCCTAGTCATGTTCTGGAACACAACGTTACCGAGCAAGTCAAATCCACGACGACCTGCACGACCTGCGCATTGACGGTAGTTCAACGCGGTAAGGAAGACAGAGTCTCCGCTGAAGACGACAGTCTTACAAGGCATGTTGATACCAAGAGCAAGGGTACCAGTAGCAATAACAACTGTGAGGAAACCCTTGCGGAACAGAATCTCAACTACTTGACGGTACTTGCGATTCATACCTGCATGATGGACGGCAATACCTCTAGAAAGAGCAACAATCAACCATTTGTCGATATGTCTCCATTGGAGCTCCTCGAGATAGGCCTCGAGCTCGGAGGGCTGAACTGCTTTGTAGTCGCAGAAGTGGAAACCTTCTACCGGGGCATCGGGGTTGAAGCTCTCGAAGCTGCTGTGATCAGCCTCCGCCGCATCACGTTGAGAGTCCGCCTTGGAGGTTCGGTCTTCGCCATCGTCGGTCTTCTTCGCCTTGGAGACTTTTGCGGATTTTCCCTTCTTGGCTTGCTCAGCCTTCCAGATTTCGAAGCGCTTCAACTTGGACTTCCATTTAGGGCTCGACTCCTTCCATCTATCTTCCGCTGCCTTGAGATCGTCTTGTAGCTTGGCACAGATGTTTTCGCAGTCGCTACGGTCAAAGCAGAATAGAATGGCTGGCAGGGCGCCTTCAGAGAACAACTTGGACAGTAATGGAAGGGTGGTGTCGCTACCCTGAACCAAAGCAGCATCGTCTGTAGGTGATGCGTTGGTAGAAGAATACACTTCTTCCCTAGGCATTGGCTTGCCAGCGAGTGTCTCGAAGACGGCTTCAAATGGTGAATTGGACTCCGCCATCCAGCTGGCCAGCAATTGCTTCAAGTTTGCCTCCCAGGCCAGAACATCACGCTTACGAATGACCTTAGGAAGAGCATTTGCAGGGTCCAGCTTAGTGCTCACGAAGAACTTGTCGCTGGAATGTTCCTTCATTGCCAACCATAGGGTAAAGCAATCGCGGGGCTCGAGCGACAGGTCGTCTGGAATGCCCGCCGAGCGATTCACCAAACTTGCGACAGGATGCACGTGCTCGAATCCAGGTGTGCCGTCCAAACCGAGTGTGAGTGAGCCCTTCTTCGCAACAAGTCCTTCGAACGAAAACTTCTTCGGAGGGCTGTAGAAGAATTTTCTGAGATCACTGTATCTGGTGGAATGCTTTACCATCTTGAAATCAATGCCCATAGACTTTTCTGTCGATGACAGCCAATCACTGAAGACTTCAGGATTGCCAACAGTAGCTGACAGGGCAATCACAGGGCAGGGGGCGAGAAGGAGCAGCTGCTCCCAGACTACACCATCTTCAGCTTGACCGATGCAGTGAACCTCATCAAATATAATTCGCTTGACTCTAGGGGCCCACGAATCGGCGTGTGATGGAGCGAGAAGCATAATTTGGAGGACATGCGGTACAGTGACCAAGACCTGACACCCAGTGGGGTTGTTGATTCGGTGGTCTCTGGTGTGAATTGCCCAGACACCCCTTCCTGGGTACTTGAACTTTTTGGAGTATCGCGCCTGAATTTCGGCGGCGATTTGATTGACCAAAGCCTTGGTAGGAGCGACGTACACAAGGACACCATCATCGTCGGCCTCAAGAACCTTGCGCATAGCGTAGAAAGAGATGAATGTTTTACCTGCAGAAGTTGGGGCCACGACGAATAGACTGCTGTTGGCATCGATTCCATCAAGAACCTCTCTCTGCCAACCATCAGGTTCGAATTCGACTCTTGAATCAGGAGCTGAATCAATGCTTCGATCCAGGTAAGGTCCACAATGCATGAGCTGAAAGTCTTTGCTTGACAATTCATTTCCTTTGGCTTCGGATTTGCGCAAAGGGAGTGCGTATTTGAAAGACAAAGCTCTGTCTTCTGCTGGCTGGGGAATGTCCACAGGGGGGAGTCCAAAGGTCTCGACAGTGAGCTTGAGGTTGTTGGCGATAGTCTTGGTCAAATTGTCGGACTGGGCCAAGTTTCTTGCGTTGTGCCAGATGAGCGCGACAATGCCCGAAAGGTCCGATCTGTTAGCTTTGGCAAGCTGGAAAGAAAGCTCCACAAGACAATTAAGTGCAAAAAGTTGAACTTCGGCTCCAAGGAAGTCTCTCTTATCCTTGGGCAAACTCTTCAAGTAGTCGTTCGTCTTGACAAATCTGAATGATGGCTCCGGCTCAGCGGACAAGCTCTTCAGAGTGACCTGCCATGCTTGAGTGACTTTGCTGTTAACAGCTTCTGCCTTCTTGGCCTGAGTAGCAGCGATCTGGTCCATAACGGCCTGCTTTCCACTGCGCTTTGCAGCGTTCTTGCCACCCTTAGGAGGGCCTTTCTTGTCTTCCTTCTGAGGCTTGGGGTTCGAACGATCTGACTCCGTCTTCCGATCCGCAGCTTTCAAAGCCTGACCGGACTTGACAAGGATGGTTTCTGGCTCAAGTGCTCTGCCTACAGCGTTGGTCAAACTTGCGGCATACTTCTGCATCTCATCCATGAACCTCTGATTTCTTCTCCTTGAACGCATCTCATCACGAGGTGACAATGTAGGTTGACCTTTGGACATGATAGGTCGCTTGGCGTTGTGCCAATGGGTTAGTTCTTGGAAAACGCGTGCTGAAGGCCTGCTAAGCTCCTCGTCTGCGGTCTCGTCCACTCCAAGGCGAATTGTTTTTAGATGTTGATCAAAGACAGGGTTCGAGAATGGGAGAACGCTAAGTTTTTGCGTGGACGATTCGGCGGAATGCTCTGCCAAACTCTTGACTCCGTTCACACCTTCCTCTTTCTTGCCTTCTTCAACGTTTGTGTCGCAAATAGCCTTCAAAGCATGTATCAAAGTGCTGAGCTTCGTTTGAGCATCTGCTGGAAGTTGCGAAGAGTTGAAGCCACTGAGGATGACATTTAAAAGTCGACCATCTACCAGATCAGACATGTCGCTTTCGGATGTGAATGCGGCGCTCCAGTCTGGGCTCTCAAGTAGATTGGCTGCCTCTTTGTTGAATCTCGAGAGGATTTCTGAACAATCTTCCGGCATTGGTACAGGCTCAAGGCTACGAGCGGAAAGCGGAAGAGTGCTGAGTAGTGCCATATGAACCAGCATTGAATATGCAAATTTCTGCAGATCGCTGGATGCGGAAGATGAAGACATGAGCTGGGGTAGTACGACAACCACCAATCGCTCTCTCTCAGTGAGGTCAGACTCAAGAGCTTTCACTTGCTCAACTACTGCTGTGTTGGAAGTGGTTGAGTCTGGGGTAGAAGAAGTCTCTTCCTCATTTTCGAGGATGTCGCTCAAAGATCCAGAAATGGTTCCTGGTTGAATGACCTGGGACATGACTTTTGTGTCGACAAACTCGGAGCTGTTGATCAAGGCAACATTGTAACCGTCGAGCAGAAAGCGCATGATCATGGCTCGGAGATCAACTCTAGGGTCTGCATCGCTGGTTTGTTTCTTGTCGTCCTGACAGACAGTTAGCAAGCATGAACGCATCACAAAGTCATCTCTTAAGACGCCAGCAGTCACCCATGACGAGTTGATCATCGTAGAGTATGGAGAGCTTTTCAGAGATACTATATCAAGCCGCAGAGAGAAAAAATCGCTCGAGCAACTTTGTGGACCAGATGTTGGTAGGACCACGCAGTTTGCAAGATACTGTACACAAATAAGAGCATCAGAGAAAGAATTGTGGCTTACGGATTGAGGAATTTGTCCCTGAGCAGAGTAACCAGCTCCATCATGGCACATCAGGAAGTAGGCGGCAGTAGAATAGAGGTAGTCTTGGAAAGACTGATCTTGAGGCTTGGGGAAACATTTGGTCTCCATAAGCTCTGACGGCATGTTGGCCTGGAGATGGCGAATGATGGCAGCTCTTGCCAAAAGATACTTGGACTTATTGGTCGGACTAACACCTTGGGGGATGCATAGTTGCTTGTGGGCGTCAAAGAAAGCGACGTGGAACCTGCAGCTACGTCTTCGAAGGTTTGACAAGTAGTCTTCAACCAAATATACGGCATGTAGCATTTGGAAACCATCTTGAAAATCGAGGAGTGAGTTTGAGAAGCAATGCAGCAGAAGAGAGTCGCCCTCAATGATGAAGAGCTCCTGTCCAGCAAAATCACCAACTAGATCAACTCTACGCGCAGAGAGGCGGCGGTAGCCATCCAGTACACTGCCATCGAAAGAGTCGGGCAAAGATGGGTAATAGTTTTCGTTGTGATGGTTTACGCCTTCAGGAATACCCTCTGTGGTGGCGACGCTGACCATAATGGTCGATTGCGCAATATCGGGAAAGCTGTCAAGCCGGTAAATTAACAGTCTAGAATTGGTTGCTCGAGAAGTTGTTGATGGAATGGATAGAAGGCGGGACTATTGTTGCACATGAATTTTGTTGAAATCTCCAGGGAGCTCAAAGTGACAGAAGCCCTGTTACCAACGAGCTGGAAGTCACAAGTGCTGTCCACGATTTCACTCCGGAGGCGGATAGCACTTTCACAAATGGTCTGTGCTTATGTATCTTTATGAACAAAAGTAAATCCATCCATCTCTGGTGATTCACTGAATTGTCAAGACTCAAGACATGTCTCCGTCAAAGCAACGCAATGAAGACACTGAATAGATGTGAAGAAGGTCATTCGATCTTCCATGCAATTCCGTGAAGAGACCTAGTCTTTTCTGGATGCCAGACCAAAGCTCTCAAGCCAATTTCTATATCATGGAGGAGCATGAGGTCTGAGGAGAAGAAATCCTTCTATTATCTAACCAATGACCTCGTCCAAATGCTAAATCATCAATTGATATCAGGGCGGTTCCGTCCGAATATCACTGTCCCCACTGCTTTGTTATAGGCTCGCTATCCGGCCAAGCGCTTTTGGCACTCTCTATCCGTAGATTGGGTACATGTCGATTTCGGGCAACATGTCGCGTGAGCTGGCAATTCAAGAGATAAAGCAGTCAAATTGCAACTCAACAAGATCTGCCTATCGTGCAGATTTTCAGCACATGTGCATGATGAATCCAAACTGTAATCCAAAACACGTCAACTTGCGGGACCATTTGTTAGGTTGGTAGAGGTGTAAGAATAGATTCAAAGGAGATACGGTCAATCAAGCAGTTTTGATCACAGGTGGCCGTACCGTTGAGAGAGATATGGCAGCTGAGAGATTCTGGGGATCCGTTCTTGGTTCTTGAGTCAGTGCCGCATTTCCGCAAAGGTGCAACCTTGACCGTACTTCTGTGTAGGTAGGTAGGTAGGTAGGTAGGTAAGTAGTTCTGCTTTATTATGAGCAAGAAAGATTCCGGACATCTGAAAGTCCATGCTCGAGAAGGCAATCGTTTGAATCTATTACGCCGATCAAGTATCGATATCACTGGCTATTAATTCACTCCGCGCAGGTATCTACTAGTATGATCATAGTCATATTGGTAGGTCATTCGGGTTATGGGTACTAACTTGTGTCTAAAACCTGGAAAACGCTACCTACGCTTGGACCAAAATCCAATAGATGGCTGTGACCCATGTTTAAATAAATGCTGCCGTGCTCCCACTTGTTGTGAGGTACAACAGCCTTTTTCCTTCTGCTTTGTACAAACAATTCTGTCATAAAATATCGCCCACTAGGACATTCCATACCGGACCCCTCAAAACGGAGCGGACGAGCATGAAAGATCCTTCTATACGTACCCACAAAGACAAAATACAGCATTCTCGCACAGAATGCTCTCACTCGCGCAATCCAAGACAACCTCCATGAGACCTACATCGATGGACCAGGGCAAGACGATGACTCCAGCAACGACCACTTTGCAATGGTCGCGTAGTTCACGATACACTTTAAAAGTGCCCCTGATTGCCAAGGAGATGTCCTCTGATCGGATCATTCGCCAAGTCGAGACAGTCCTTTACATTCCGTCAAATTCGTTCCGAAGCCTGGACGACGCCGAGCAAGAGGCGTGCAACGCAATATTTGGCGCTCTGTACGAGAAAGGCGAGAGGACAAACTTCGACATATACGCCCAGCTAGAAGTCTCGTGTCACCTTCAACCATTGGAGGATAGCGTCGCAGGATGTGTATCGCCCGTCCGACACAAGATGAATCTCGAGGAACACAACTGGGAGGAGGTGATGGACATGGTCTTATTGGGAAAGGCGAGCCGTGTCGAGATGCGTGCCAATTGGTGGAGATCAAGAAAATCAGGCGGTGTCTCACGTAACAGAGGTCAGACGCCGTCCAACTTTGCGCCGAAGAGGAGCGCAGAACAGACGTCAGGCATTCTCTGCCCAGGGAAAGAAGTGAGCGCCGGACCAAGACGCTCAGGGACATCGTCGGGTCGAAGTTCGAGAAGTGCTGGGACTGCGCTTTGTGGAAGTCCAAACAGCAAGGCAGATAGTGGCACGGCCATTCGGCCAGCGTCGAAAAAATAGGCAAGAGCCTTGATGTGTGCTCATAGTAGCTGATGGAGAGGAATTTGCAGGGTTGGAGATCCAGGTGTACAGACTGTTGTAATGTTTGGTGTGGGGTAATATAGAACTAGAGTGAGAGGCATAGAGTCGAGATGAATGGGTAGTTGTTTAGTCAGAGTAATCCGAGTCGTCGTCGTTTGCCCTTGGTGATTCGTCGGCGGCGCGGTCAAGATTTGCCTGTTTTGCCTTCTCTTCTTGCTTCTTCCAGTGGCCGCCTTCTTCGTAGTCCTTGCTGATGCCAAAGGCGCGCCTCAACTTCTCGCTCTCTTCGATTTTGGCCTTGGCCAACTCGTGGACTTGGTGTGACTTGAGACCTCTAGCGTTGGTAGCCGCGTTCTTGCCGGTCTGTTCGGTCTGGAGCTTCTTGCGCAAGGCTGTGCACTGGTCGTCGATTTCGTCTTCGTCGACTCTGTCATGAGGTTAGCTGGATAGTTAGAGACATGAGACACAGGGAGCAGACGTACCCTTCTTCTTCAAGCTTGTCGCGCAGCTCAAAGACCTTGACCTCTATCTCGCGCTTGCGGTCGTGCTCGAGGATTTCCTTGTCTGGCTGACGCTGGCGATGTCTGAGCAGCTCCGGATCCTTGGTGTAGGGTGCGCCGGCATCGCGGGGTTTCAGATGGGACAGGTTACGCTGGACATAGCCCGATGTGCCACTGCCTCGAGGGGTCGAAAGACCGACGTTGGATGACATGGTCGTTGCGGTGACGTGTGTTGTGAGTGCGATGAGAGAGGGAGGAAAAGGGAAGTGGAAGTGAGAATGGCGCAATTGAAGGAAAGTCGGTCTTGTGAAGTCATCGTTGTCAGGCTCCATCAAAGTTGTGCCAAGACTTGTGTATAGAAATCATCTTTCATGTGACAATTCTATTGATCCCATTCTTCTTATTGGCTGCCACGCACTCTATCAGCATTCCTGGCACGAGACATGGCAGCTCAAGATCAGGCAGAATCCTCGCAGCCTCTGACTGAGCTCCCCTTCCCCCCACTCGCCAAATCTCATATCATCCACTGTTCATACCACGACTGGTATCCGAGGTGAGTGAGAGCGTCCGCCTCTTCATATCTAGCTTGTATCCGCCAGACCAACTTTCCTCTAGATATCGCACCATATCGCCCAAAGCTCGTCTCATCCCGCTCTCCCGTCCATTTCTCGACTATCTCCGCGCCGACGGCATCGTATTACCACCAGACGAAGAAGACCCCCGCCGTGACTGGTCCGACAGTGATAGCGGCATATTCTCTGCCGAGGACACCGCTGGTGAGGATGACGAAGACGACGAGGAAGACCCTTCTGCAGAATGGCGCAACATCCACCGTGCTATCAAGGCTACAATCGCCGAGCTCGGTGGCAAGGTTGTGCCCAAGTTGAACTGGTCCGCTCCGAAAGATGCCACTTGGATCGCCGCTACAAACAGCATGGAGTGCAGACTTCCTAGCGAAATCTATCTCTTGTTGAAGAGCTCCGACTTTGTCACACACGACCTTGAGCATGCCTACGACGATTGCGTAGAGGACCCATCACCGGTCGACAATGTCCCTACACAATTGGGAGACATTCCTTACCACCTGGTCCTGCGCAAATACTTCCTCTTGAATCCCTCTGTCGAATTCAGGTGCTTCGTCAGGAATCGCAAACTCATTGCAATGTGCCAAAGAGACTTGAACCATTTCGATTTTCTCTTCCGTATGCAAGACAGATTGCGCAATGTCATCCAGGACTTTTTCGAAGCAAAACTCAGGGACACCTTCCCCGATGACAACTTCACTTTCGACGTCTATGTACCTCCGCCGCATGAAAAGGTCTGGCTGATTGATATCAATCCTTGGGCTGTCAGGACAGACCCTCTTCTGTTCAGCTGGCTGGAGCTTTTGACTATGCCTGAACCACCGGAGCCTCCCAAGGAACAAGTCGTTACTCTTCCCATCAAAATGGCAAACATTTCACTACAATCGCAGGAGTTAGAAGACACTGTACCAACCGACGGCAAGGAAAGCGCCTCCGAAAACGACATTGAGGACATTGAAGAAGCGGATGAAGAGATCTGGGTTCCAGAGTTCCGCTTGATCAGAAGAGACGATCCGGAAGCCTACAGCTTCAATACGCCACAATTTAGTGCCCACAAATTGCCTCGCGACGTAGTCGACGCAAGTCAAGGCGGTCCTGGAGCAATGCGCGAGTTTGCCGACAATTGGAAGGAAATGCTAGCTAAACATCAAAAAGAAGACGAGGAATATCAGAGCAGTGGAGATGATTGAATTCATCTTGGCTGTATAATGTAAGAGGAACCATTGTCTTGTACAAAACAAAAAAAAAAAGAAATAATTCAACAATACACCATGATGAGAATGATGTTCTTACACCAAATGTGCAGAGCTGAAAGCCGACCAAATCGTGAGGGACCCGAGACAAATCTCCGACCTTGGCAAGCATGTTTCGAGAGATCGAGACCCACATGGTCGAGGTGAATTGAGCGTGTTGAGCAAGTTTCTTGCTTGGCACGCCTCTTCGACCGCGGACATCAAAACATCATGTCCTCTTGAGGTAGGTTTCCGGGTAGAACTGTGTTTGTTCAATTCGCGTGCCGAGTGCCCAAAAACCACATGGCTTGCATGCTTTGATTCGAATAAACCACGACTTTGCCCAATCCAAACCTTGGCCGATACGCAGGCGCACTTTGCGATCATATACACACGACGAGCCATTGCCATCATACAATTTGGATATTGACATACTTGTCGGAGGCTCATTCACCCTTCATTTTTACATTCTTTGACCTGGGCAGGATCCGGTCGACACATTCCAAGATGATTGAAACACGGCATATCCAGGAACATGAGTCCAACGACACATACAAGCACTATTGGGCCTACGCAGATCGAGTCATGCCATGTACTTCGGATGCCGGGACTTGTGCATATCTCCAATCTGTCTACTCTTCTCATGTGCGAAGTATGTTGTACACTTTCATTCTCTGGGGTGTGCTTTTGGGTATCCTTGCATTGATGTTATTGTTACGGTACAGCAAGAGATCGAGTCGATCATCGGAAATCAAAACTCCTCTTCGTCGTGGATTGGAGGCTACTGGTGCTTTTGGAAGACGCTGGCTTCTTCCAGAGGCTCCTTTGAGGAGGACATTTGGTAGGGTCACCATGTTGCAAGTCACGGTGCTGTCGGTGCTTTTGGGTTATCTTCTTGTCTTCTCGTAAGTGCGAACACGTTCAAAATGGCCACGCGTCGAGCTGATTTTGTATAGTCTTGTCGGCATCGTGTACAAGACTTGGATCACGCCAGTCAAGAAACACCCTGGCACGTTCAACACTCGGACAGGTTTGGGTGGTTGGAGTGATCGAGTTGGTGCATTCGCATATGCATTGACACCTCTTACCATCGCACTTTGTGCTCGAGAAAGTATCCTGTCGTTGATCACTGGTATACCATACCAACATTTCAATTTTCTACACCGATGGACTGGCCGAATCATCTTTATCCAATCTTTCTTCCATACCCTGGTCTGGACGCTCATCGAAGGAAACTTCTACAAACCTCAACCGCAGACCTATGTCGACTTCATCAAGCAAAAGTACATTGTATGGGGCATCGTCGCTCAAATCCTGATCACCTTTTTGTACATCTTCAGCACGAGTTGGGCAATTCGCTGGACAGGATATGAATTCTTCAAGAAGACCCACTTTGTTATTGGTGTTGTCTACCTCGGAGCATGTTGGGGTCACTGGGACAAGCTGGCGTGCTGGATGATTGCGAGTTTGGCGCTCGTCTTTATTGATATTGGACTGAGGTTCCTCAGGACTGCATTGCTCCACGTCGGGTATCGAAAGGGAAAGCCAGGCCTTGGTTTCCACAATGCCACAGCCACTATCCAGCATTTTGGCGATGCCGAAGATTCGGTAATCCGCCTCGACTTCGATTTCAAGCATGGCAGCTGGCAACCAGGACAGCATTTCTACCTCTGTTTCCCGGACATCAGCATCTGGCAGTCTCACCCTTTCACTCCTTGCTCCTTGCCCGACGGCCGTAGTGATGTCCAACACCACACCTACCTCATCCGTGAGAGATCGGGTATCACCGCTCAACTCTCTAAACTTGCTAGAGCAAATGACACAAATATGAGCACTACATCTGTCATCCTCACTGGTCCATATGGTGGCCCAGCATCGGAAGAATCCAACTCTTCTAACCTTCTTGCTGTTGCTGGAGGCACCGGTGTGACTTCAGTGTTACCTACTCTCCAAGATTCCTTCACCATCACTACTTCGACACCTCGCGCTGTCGACTTTGTCTGGATCGTCCGCAAAATCCAAGACCTCTCCTGGATTGCACCTGAATTGGCGGAACTCAAATCCTGGATGTCATCAGGCAAAGCGCAAGGACTACGAATACATGTTTTTGTAACTCGAGAAGATGCGCCTGACTCAACAACCTCAACGATACCCGAGAAAAAGAAGGGCAAGAGTTGCTGCAATAAGAGATCGAAGAGTGGGGAAAAAGACGGTGTTATTGTCACCGGCCCGATAGACCTGACCGCTGAGCAAGATGGTTTCTCAATTACCTACCTGGGCGGTACACAACCATCCATCAAAGACATCGTTGAGGATTTCTCGGCAAGAGCATCGATCTGTGGTGGCAGGAACCAGGTCATCGGTGCTGGACCCGCAGCTATTGGAACAGACTTGCGAGCCGCCGTCGCGACAAAGAACCACGCCGGCAAGGTTTGGGCTGGAGACGAGAGTGGTGTCATGGCTCTTGAATGGGACTGTAGATCGTGATAGAGGTATATGATTTTGGGCAGAGCGGCTACCTAGATGTATATACAGCCATTTATGTCCATACGATAGACCATGAACGAACCTTGATGCGACCTTCTTGATGTGGTCTGAAGGTGTTCTTGTGGAGGTGAAGAAGTATGTCAAGGTATCTAGTTGGTAGAGATTCTTGCACTCTGGAAAGTCGAAAAACCAACGCCAAGACTTGGGATGCGGCGTAACGCAGCGTCGGCTATGCTAGTGAGTCCTAACACATTCCTCCAACAAGCTGTCTGACCATCATATTGTCCTCTTGCGGCGCCGAACTCCACTGTAACCTAACACAACATGGATCTCCTACAAACAATCAGAAAAGAAGGATCGCGCGGCGGTCGATCCGAGTTCTCATGGCAAGAAGTCCAAAACGATCCGCAACGGCAAAACTACCTCGGCCATTCGTTGATGGCACCTGTCGGACGATGGCAAAAAGGCAAAGATCTCAACTGGTACGCGCGCGGCGAAGGAGACGACAGCAAAGAAATAGACGAGGCGACGCAACGCAGAGAAGAAATGCGCAAGATCAAAGAGAGGGAAGAAGATGAAATGCTCAAGGCTCTTGGTATGCCAGTACCGGACAGGAGTAATGCGAACTTGGAGCCTGTTGTCATGAGAGATGGAATGGGAAAGTTGGGTGGTGGGGATGAGGTGGAGGTGGACAAGAAGGAGGTCGTGGATAAACGTAGGCGCAGCAGGAGTCGCAGTCGCGAAAGAAGGCACAGAAGAGATGATCGCAGCAGGAGTCGCGAGAGGAAGCATCACAGGAGACGATCACGTTCAAGAGATGGCGAAAGGGAGAGACGTCACCGCTCACGACGAGAAGGCGATGGACGCAGACATGGTCGTGAGGATGAAGAGCACGAACACAGGCACCGTCACCGTCACCGTCACAGCGATCACACTGGTCGACCGAGGTCTGTTGAACGCAGAAGGCACAGGAGTCGCTCGCCGAACGAGAGGAGAGACAGAGACAGAGACTATGAGGGACGCAGGAGACATGATTGAAACGACCGCCACGGCACGATACATAGCTCAGTGAGCATGAGTTTTTTCGCAGGAGACGATGGATGATTGGCTGCATTCTTAGAGTGGGCTATGCTCCTATTTGCACCTCGGAGATACCAAAGCCAACTGCATGTCTGCCACGCACATTTTCTTGTCGCACAACAGGAATTTGACATCCAAACATTCACATAGCATGTGATAGCCATGCGCCTACCGTAAATAGATGCGGCTCAACAAGCAATGATCTAAGTGGCAGATCTGCACAGCACGAAAGGCTTGTTTTTGCCAAGTTTCCCCGGGAAATGACGAATGCTTCCAGAGGACCCCTCAATTGTGCATTCAAGGAACAACTCAGCGAAACAAATCATAGCTATTTTTACTGCTGGATAACAGCTCTCGATCGAGTCCTTTTCTCCGAATATCTATCTGCCTGCGACTCACCTACGATATCCTAAGTACTCTCATTGCTTCTTAGCTGTACACGATGAGTGAGAAACTCAGCGATGCCCATTTCGATGCCACGGCCGAGGCTCTGAACCAGATCACCGACGAGGCCATTGCAAACCCTCAGGCTCCCAAAGAAACCCTGCATTCCCCATCCAACCATGAAAAGTCACACAAATGGCTCAAACGCATCTTCCCCTACGATAGCCTCGAGGCCATGGAGTCAGCCTGGCACATGGGCAACTATGTCATCGACCGCAAGACTGGTGAGAAATCATTCGAGCCCATGAGCATCTATGTGCGTGTTGGCATGCATGCTTTGTACTATGGGTCAGAGCAAGAAAAGGCACTGCACTGGAAAAAGACATTGGCGCTTCTGGAAGGGCAGAGCAGGAAGATGGGCAAGCAGTACGACGATCCGAGCAGCGTCGACCATATCGAACCCTTCATCCAAAGCTTTGGACTGCAGAACAGTCTGTCCGAGATGAAAGAGCCAGATCCATCCAAGTACAAGACGTTCAACGAATTCTTTGCTAGGGAGATTCGCGAAGACGCGAGACCCGTCGACGAGCCTGGCAATGTATCATGATAGACCGCTTACTTCTCTTGTTGCATCCTAACTTCCTACAGGATCTCGTTGTCTCCTCACCTGCCGACTGCAGACTCACCGCTTTCCCAACAGTTGATCTTGCCACAAAATACTGGATCAAGGGTTTTGGCTTCACCATTGAGAAACTGCTCGGAAACGCTTCTTTGGCAAACGACTTTGATGGTGGCGCCATTGTGATAGCTAGACTGGCTCCTCAGGATTACCACCGCTGGCACTCACCCGTCTCTGGGACTGTCGAAAGCATTACTGAGATTCCTGGAGCTTACTATACAGTTAACCCCCAAGCCATCAACGAATCAGGTACCTTGGACGTCTTTTGCGAGAACAGGCGGAGCGTCATGATTGTGCGCCGCAAGGGAACTAACACCAAGGTTGCCATTGTTGCTGTTGGCGCCATGCTCGGTATGAACACCACTAAACCACCTCATCTCATTCGACAACTAACATCTTGCAGTCGGCAGTATTAAGTACAACCCAGGCATCGAAGTTGGCCGTGAAATCCGCAGAGGAGAATGTCTAGGCGCTTTTTACTATGGAGGCTCAACAGTGATCAACGTCTACACAAAAGATGACATCCAACTTGACGAAGACTTGGTCAACAATTCGACCAAAGAAGTCTGTGAGACTCTCATCAAGGTCGGTAACCGCGTTGGTGGAAGCCCTCTTGTCATGTCTTCGTAGAAACGAGATTTTGTCAAGAGGAAAGATCGAGGCATTGGCGCTTTGCCTGGAAGACCCGGTCATGGACGCATGGAAAGGCAGCGTGCGAGGTTGAGAGAAGTGCATGTTCAAATGAAGAGACATTTCAGAGCTTCTTCGTGTGTAGTCACCTAATTCTACCGTCACTAGTCTTGGGAGTAGGAGAGTTCGGTTAGTGGTTGAGCTTTCATGATACTCCAACGCCATCAACTCTACAGGTCACATGTAAACCACCATCCAATAGACCAAATAAGCCACATCGAGTACAACATCAATCAAACATTCATCTTTTGGGGGAGATCGTCCTCTAGGTTATGCAACCACCCCGGCCGAGAGGAGAGATCGTCAAAAAGACGTGCATGTGAAACGCCACATCCCGCTCTCCACTCCACTCCCCAAAACCCAAAACCCAAAACCCAAAATGCTTCCACAACCGTCATGCATCGCAGGTACATTCCTGCATACCTCACCCGTCCCTCAAGCTGCAACATGCACACATCATTGTTGAGTTAACAAGATCACGATCCGGATTATCAAGTGCCCGCTTCTCAACATGGCTCTTTCCCCTCTCTCTTCTTCTTCTTCTCATCCTTTTCCTTTCTTCAACTTTTTCATGTTGCTTGTTCGTGATGGGTATCTTGACGCCAGAGAAACAGGGTGGTGATGGTGTTGAACACCACGCTTTGCTACCTTCTTTCACCGATGTAAAAGTTAGAAGAGGAAGTGGGGTTTGGAGAAGGACTGCTGTGAGGAGTAGATGGACATTGGTTGTCCTGACCGCTTTGGTCATGTTCATTATGCTTGGCTTCATGGGCACTGCGGGATATGAGAGTCTCGGGTCCGGTGCTGTCAGGGACCAAATGCTTCAGCATGTTGATGAATTTAAAAATGCTGTGCAACCGCCTGCTTCAGAAACTGCAAAAGCACAACCGACGGAAGAAAGTAGCCAAGGGCCGATTCTGGGATCCAAGGAGGACTCTTTCAACCTTTATTATCCTGCGGTTGCAGTACCGAATGAGCCTCGATTGACACCGCCATATTACAATACACCATCCTCGACACGTCCTCGAACACCTCTTTTCGTCTCCTTTACCCGGAACTCTGATCTCCTAATCCAAAACCTCATGAGTTATATCCACGCAGGCTGGCCAGCATCCGACATAATCGTAATCGACAACAGTGGAACCATGGACGCAAACCCCCTCGGTCATCTCTCACTCTCAAACCCATTTTCCCTCAACTACACTCTTTTGAGAAACAAACTCGGTGTTTCGATCTTGCAAACCCCGACCTTGTTCAGTTTCTCACAATTGATGAATTTGTACCTGAGAATGGCTGGAGCAAGAGAGTGGGAAACGTTTTTCTGGGCGCACATGGATACGGTGGTCATGAGTGATGAGAATGCCGTCCCATACAAGTCTTTTTACCAAAATGTGTTGGATATCCTGGAAGGAACTTTGTCTGGAGCATTGAGAATTGCTCCCGAGGATCCTGAAATCAAGTTGCCTTGGGCGATCAGGTATTTCAACTACGACTATTTGACTCTAGTCAATGTCGAGGCTTGGAAAAAGATTGGCCAGTGGGACACTTTTATCCCGTATTATGCCAGTGATTGCGATGCATACAGTCGGATGTACATGTCTGGACTGGAATCTCGGGATAGGGTCAAAGTTTCCGCTGGCCGAATTTTCGACTTGGGAGATATCGTGCCTGATCTCGAGAGCAAGCTTTTCGGTTCTGGCAACTCTAGTTCGTCGACTTTGGATCTGGGTTCTTCGCTTAATTCTCCAGAGTACAAGACTTTGATGTGGGAGCTGGAAAGACTGGAACGGTACAAGAATAGTGATGAGGCCGCTCACAGGAACAGTTGGCAAGGACAGAAGAAGGGAGGTGGTGCGGATCCTTGGACGTATTCTTCTCAAGAAGGCTTCGAACGGATGTGGTGGTCCACGGCAGCGAGCGGACAACGTCTGTTCGAGATGAAGTGGGGGAGTCGGATTTGTGATCTCGACACACTTCAGGGCTGGGGTCTACACAAACAATGGCAGCCGAAGGACTCTGCGGTAAGAGTACCGGTAGGCTGAGGCTCTCATGGCCTTATGTCATGCCCAAGCCAGGAGTTCGCAATGCCTCGCCATGCAAACACTGAGCGGCCGTTTCCACTTCCTGTGACCTTGATGTTTCCAGCATGAAGGCCATCGCTCGATACATCCTCCTTTTCTTGGGAAGCAGGATCATCACGCCATATCTCGATACCGGACCAGATGCCTTGGTCCTCGGCCATAATAGCTACCCTCGTCGCCTGTTCTAGGTCCGCAACCTCGAAGAGGACAATCTGGGACTCGAGTTCTTTTGCAATGTCCAACAGGCGTGGGTAGAAAACATCTCCAGGATCAATTCTAGGATATTTGTTGGAATCCTTCGGGACTAGAGCCAGTCTCGGCTCAAATTTCTTGACCGAGTGGGCGGTGGTATGCTTGAAAGCATTGGGCGAGATGTATGGTGGATTGGATATGAGGATATCCCAGCAATTCTTTCCAGACTCGTTTTTCCTGATACGATTGTATGACTCTAGAGCAGTAACTAGGGTCGGGATTTGTTTCGTTGAAGGAATAGCTTCAGTACTGAGAACATCTGCTTGTAAGAACTCTAGCGAGCTATTCGGGCGCTCAATCCGCAACTCTCGTTCTTGACCAGGTCGAGTTTCGTTCTTAGATGCAAGCCGTATAGCGAGAGGCGAAATATCAATACCCACAGCTTCGATACCTACTCTTCCTCCACACTTCTTTGCAAACTCGTGATGGAACAGCAGAGGTATGCAGCCAGTGCCAGTGCAAAGATCCAACACCCGTAACTTTTCTGGCAGTGCTTTCTTACTTTCCAAGAGCCGTTGTACCAAATGTGTCACAGAAGCGGCTGTCTCTTGCCTACCACAAAAAAAGAACGAATTATAAACAAGGGAAAAAAAGGACACCTACTGGCGAGACAGGAAGCAATGAACCTACCTAGGTATCAAAACTCCAGGCTCACACGAAATCTCCAAATCGCCAAAGTATTCGGTTCCCATGAGATACTGCAACGGTGCACCTCGAGCTCTCTTGGCACACAAGTTGTACAGAGATATTCGAGCTCCGTCATGTTTCTGTTCTGCAACGAATTCTTTCAACCATCGGAGTTCGTTCTTTGCGGACGTGATGTCGCGTGTGCCCCTCAATACGAAAGGCAACAGCGGATCAATTCTTTTTGCTCGGTGTAACAGCCCAGGCGGTAATCGAGGCATTGAATATTTGTAGTGATGTCGTTTCTATGTTGATCTTCGAGGTCTCTTTGATGTCGTTTGTTTGTGTCACGGAAGGTCGGCAGGCAGACTTTCACTTCAAGATCTCTCCCATGGAGTTTCCGTGGAAGTCAAACACGTGGAAGGTTTTCGCTCAGGAAACGAGGGGGTCTGTGCGATTAGGTTGCTTCATCTCACCGCCAAGTGCGAACAAGCAATGCCGAGACAACTTCGAAGACTTCCATCCTTGCGACCTTCCGATGTTTTGACCTTTTGTCTGGTCATCAAGTTAGGGTGATGGAGTTCTGTATAGGAGGAAGATAGTCTGTTTATCGAACACCTGTAGAGCGGGTCTCCTCCGGTTATGGCTCGTGGTGTTCGAGGTTTCATATCGAGGGCGGAGATCTTTCGGTGGCTACATCAGATGTACGCATTGATGATTCGGCTTGGGCTATCCGTGGCTATCTCACTCCTATGCTGCAACGATTGTCCATCGATGCACGTCGAATAAGCAGCGCACCTTTGAAATAAGCAGGAGAGGTGTAACGATGCATACGGCACCCGTTTTTTTCCCTGATTTCGAATATGTTGGCCTGATCGATTGGTAGAGATGGACATGGAACGGCCCGTCTGTCGTTGCCAGCGCCACGCCCGCAGAACCACAGCACTGACATGCATCAGGTATGACATCGATCGAGATGTGTGAGAGCATTATCCTTCACGACTGACCTTACGCCGCAAGCTCTGATGTCATGAATGCGTTTTCTCGAACAATTCTCGAAGTGATGATGGTCGAAGAGCATTCCTAGTTCTGCTTTGTCTGGAAAACATCCTCGCTGTAGTTCTAGTGCTAAGGTATATGAAACGAATTAATCTTCTAGAGAACTTTGGGTTTATCATCATCGAACAAGGTTTCTGGTGAACTTTTGACATGAGCTCCACACTCGGCACACAGATCCCGACGTCACTGCTCTCGAGAGCTCGCACGCTATGCGAGCTAGGTATGCTTTCAGACAACCAGTCAATCAAAGCGCTACAGTGATTGCAGTGCCTCGTGTCACTCCGCAATAATGCCTCTATGGCGAGCGAGAGTTTGCCTCATGTCCGAGTTCCAGCCTGTATCCCTGGTGCAGGTGTACGTGGTAGTGATACACTTCAGAGTGCCTGACAAGTCTGATACAAACGAAATCGGATGTTCAATGCCGTGACATTTAGATATATAACTCTGGCCCTTTCCTCAGGCTCAAGATATATTCTCATTTTCAATTCTCTACTGATCTACCAACTCTGCATACTATCACGACATACAGATTGATACCTTGACAACTTCTCGACATTTACAGACACCTGATACAATCAACCACAAACCTCTCGACCATCACCGCCATCATGAGCACCTCTCTCGACAACCTACCTCTTCGTCCTGTTCCTCACATTGTCGATGAGATTGCCAGAACTGCTCCGAATACCAAATGGGTCGAGGTTCCTCGCTCGAATGACAATCTTCAAGATGGCTACCAAACATTGACCTTCGGTCGGCTCTCAAAAGCCATCAGTAAGATGGCCCATTGGATTGAGCAAACTATCGGAACAAGTAATTGCAGAGAAACTGTCACATATATGGACCGTACAAACGACATCCGCTACGTCTTCGCCATTATTGCAATGATGAGGACAGGCCACAAGGTCCTTCTTGCCTCAACACGTAACAGCGAAGAGGGACAAAGAGCCATTCTCCAACGCACACAATGCAAGAAATTCATCCATGGCCAAGGAATGAGGGAAGAGGTTCTCGCTCTGCAAGACTCTCAAACATCGATCGACGCCTACGAGATTCCTCCGTTAGAGTATTTCTTGAACGATGAGGAGGTTGAGCATTACGAAGGTAATGTCAGCAGCGACCCAGACGACATTGTTGCCATCATCCATACTTCAGGCAGTACTGGTATTCCAAAGCCAATCTATCTCCGCAATGGATATATCGCATGTCTCGACCGAATCCGCATGATCGACATCCCTCACGGTCGTAGGTCCAGAGCTCAAAAGTTTGTCGGCACAGATAGGGCATTCTGCAGTCTACCTTGGTTCCACGCCATGGGTTTCTTCATGGCTTTGAGATCAATTTGTTCACAAGGACCACTCATACTTCCTCCCGTTGGTCGCGCATCCAATGCCGACCTTACGCTTGAGATTCTTCGAGCGGCTAAGCCTGAGACTGGTTTCTTCCCTCCAGCTGTTCTTGAAGATCTTGTTGATGCTCCTGGTGGCATGGAAGCATTAGCCAAGCTCGATTTCATCTTCTTCGCTGGCGCTCCTCTAGCTCAGGAAGTTGGTGATCGTATCGCCAAGGTTACTTGGATTCAGACTATCATCGGTTCTACGGAAGGTACTTTCTGGGATAGCTACATTTCCGAGGAACGTTCTGAATGGGGTTGGTTCGAGTGGTGCGAGCATACAGGTGCTGTTATGGAGCCTTCTGGTGACCTACACGAGATGGTCATCAAGCGCGATCCCAAAAACCAGACCCAAGGTGCCTTTTGGAGTTTCCCCGAGCTCCAAGAATACCGCACCAAGGATTTGTATGAGCAACACCCTACAAAGCCCACACTTTGGAAGTACAAGGGTCGCAATGACGATGTGATTGTTCTAAGCAACGGCGAAAAGTTCAATCCCGTGCTCTTCGAAAAGGACGTCGAGGCTCATCCTGCCGTCAAGGGTGCTCTCGCCGTTGGTCAAGGCCGCTTCCAATCCGGTCTCATCCTCGAGCTGAACACTGCCAAAGATCCTGAGGTCTTCCTCGAGGAGATTTGGCCTTTTGTTGAGCGAGCCAACGAGAAAATGGCTGCTCACGGCAGAGTCTGGAAGTCCAAGATTGCTATCGCTAGTCCTAAGAAGGCTTTTGCTAGAGCACCAAAAGGCAGCATCATGCGGCGCAAGACCAACGAAATCTTCAAGGATGAGATCGAGGCTCTGTACTCGAACGAAGGGGCAGCTGAAGCGCTTGGAAAGCTCGACCCTGAAGCCAACGAGAACACCATCCGCGGATTCGTCCGCCAGGCTATCCAAATCGCTCTGCCCAAGATTCCCGAGTCACTTGATCATGAGGCAGATCTCTTCTCTTATGGCGTTGATTCGCTTCAAGTGCTAGGTCTAGCAAACACCATTGGCCATGCTCTCTCCAAGAAAGAGGGCTCGCGTGACGCAATTTTTAAGCCTCGCATGGTCTACAGCAACCCGACTGTTAATGCACTCACCAAAGCCATCAACATTCTCCTTCATGGTGAACAAGCTGACACCGTCTCATCAAAGTCCCGTGAGCAGAACATGACCGAGGTGATCGAGAAGTACACTCAAAACCTGCCCGCACCTGTCTCATACAATCCCAGACAGCAAAAGCATGCCGTTGTAATCACTGGCAGCACTGGCTCTCTCGGTAATTACCTCCTCGAATACTACATCAACGATCCAAGTGTTTCCAAGATCTACTGTCTGAACCGATCTGATGCTGAGACCCGCCAGAAGCGTAGCTTCGAAGAGCGTGGAGCCATTGTTGACTTCTCTAAAGTCACTTTCCTCCAGGCATCTTTCGGCAAGGAGCGTTTCGGTCTCTCAGAGGAAGTCTACCGAGAACTGCAGCGCGACGTCGATGTCTTCATTCACAACGCATGGGCTGTCGATTTCAACATGGGTCTTGAGTCCTTCGAGGAGACTCACATTATGGGTACTCGTCGTGTCATTGACTTCAGCGCCACTGCTCAATACCACCCTCACATTGTCTTCATCTCGTCAATCGCAAGTACCGGTAACTGGCTCGGCAGCGGCCACTCAGATTGGGTCCCCGAACACTTTATCGCCGAAAACTCTTTACCTTTCCCTCAAGGCTACGGAGAATCCAAACACGTAGCCGGCGCTATCCTCGCCATCACCGCCGAGAAATCAAACATCCCCGCCACCGTAGTCCGTGTCGGTCAACTCGCCGGTCCCACCGCCGAAAAAGGTCTTTGGAACCGTCAAGAATGGTTGCCCAGCATCGTCTCTTCTTCAAAGGCGATCGGCAAGATCCCGAGAACGATTGGCAACCAGGATATCGTGGATTGGGTCCCTACAGACGCTGCGGCCAGAGTCCTCATTGATCTGACACGCAACCGTTTACGCACGCAGGCGGAACAGAAACTAGACACTTTCCACCTCGTCAACCCTCAGACTGTACAGTGGAAACAACTCGTTCCTGCAGTCGTCGATTTCTACGCTAGTCAAGGTAATCAAATCGAAGTTGTCGAGTTTGGTGCTTGGTTGGAGGAACTCAAAAAATTGCCCATGACTCAAGAGGTCGTTGCTAAGGTTCCCGGTCTCAAGTTGTTGGACTTTTATGAGGGCTTGAACATGGCCGAGGGTAGTTTGCCTAGGATGGAGACCAAGAGGACTGCTGAGGCTAGTGTTGCACTGAGGGAGTGTGGTCCTGTCAGTAAGGAGTTGATGGTCAACTGGTGCAAGCAGTGGAACTTCTAGAAGGCCTTCCGATCAGGAGTCTTGGATCTTGGTTGATTTTGGCGTGGTACTTGTTAGCAGGGAGTTCTGGGGTCGAATGGAAGCCTTTTTTCTTTAGAAGTTCAGCCTTGAGATAGGTGCATGCTGGGAAACAATTTATACCATTATTCTTGACTTTTTCTCTTTCCTCTTCGGTTGTGACGGTCTTTCCTTCCTTTCCTATTAGAGTTGATCGTTCCTTCCTCTTTCGTGGACGTCAATCCTTCCTTTCTTTCCTGTTACAGTCTGTGGTTTCATCCCTTCTCGTCCCCACTTATGAGGCTATGTATCCGTGCCATCCCCTCTTGGAGAGTCAGTCCATGCGCATAAACATGATGATAAGAAAAAGCAGAGAAGTTCTGTGAAGTAATTTGTTTTCGAATCAGCTGTGCTAGCTAAGGGTAAACATATACCAGAATATCCTACATGTCATAAATTCATAGAAAATGTATGTTTTTTCCTCTTCCTGCTCTACTCTGTGTTTCTTTATCAGAAAAGTAGAATCGACGACTACTCAAGATTCGCAAAGCCCACTACCGGTGAGTTGATTCGTCGAGTACAAGACCATCGGTGCGCCATCAGTAATGTTCAACCCTAGATTGCCAGAACCATCTGTTTGATAGGTCTTGCAAGACAGAATCTCGGTTAGAGGTAAATTGGCATCGAAGCCTGAACTCGTGGCTAACAGGTTTAAAGATGCTCCGCCTGAGGAACCGTAATTGTTAAAGACGCCGATGACTTGAGTGTCATTAGAGCCTTTACGCATGACAATCGTGTGATCATCAGTCCAGACAGGATATGCGTTGTAAGTGAGATATGTATCATCTTGTTTGATCGCTTGTTTGCGAATCGCGTTGAGTTTGCCAATGTGACCGTATAATGTTGCGCTGGTGGGATAACCAGAGGTCCAGAGTGCTTCACGGTTGTTGGGTGTGTTTGCGCCTGAGAAATGTTGTTCTTGACCTTGGTAGATGATTGGGATGCCGTCGGCCAGCATTTGAAATCCAATGGCGTTCTTCGCCAGGGACATGTCTGCGGTTACAGATGGGAAGCGTGGGTTATCATGGTTTTCGATGAAGGAGCCCATGATTGTTACGTCGGAGCATTTGGACTTCATGGTGTTGATGCCGTTTTCAAGGTCTTTGATGCTGCCGTCGGTGGAGCTGAATGCACTTGTGATGTAGTAGTACCTGAGAAGTGTCAGTATGTGCTCATCTGAACGATTGTTTGTTATGTCTTACTGGGGATAGTTCATGAGACCACCAATATCCTGTTGGTATCCGCAAACGTAATCAGGCTTGTTGTTGAAGACTTCACCAATAGCGTAGACACCAGCTGCAGACAAAAAGTCGGGGTAGAAAGACTTTTGGACCTCAGCCGCGCTGTCTAGTCTCAATCCATCAACTAGACAGACATTAGTGTTTGAATTGAACATGGGATCAAGAAAGATCTTACTGGAGTAGTTTGCGACGAGTTGCTTGACCCAGTCTTGCCACATGCTTTGTACATTTGAGTCTTCGGTCTTCAAGTCGGGCAGAGCGACGGTGTTATCTCCCAACCAACACTAAGTTGTCGTTAGCGAGAGTCAATACACGTTGACATTCTGGGCAAAGGTATACCTCCTCCATACTGGTTTGATTGTTGTAGTCAATCAAGCAAAAAGGATGGTAGTCTGATTTTTGATCGAAAGGATGAATCGTCGAATAGTCTACACAGGTTCCGCATCCAATGTAGGCCATGTGATTTACGACAACATCTGCCATCAAGTACTAGCAGAAATCTGTCAGGAACACAATCGGATAATGAAGTGCTGGCAGGTGAATTGATTATTGACTTACCATTCCTCTGTTATGCAGCTCGTCAGACAATGAATTGAGATCCGCGGCTGATCCAAAGTGACTGTTGAGTGAATAACTGTCTTCCGCCCAGTATCCATGGTAGCTTGACCCATCAGTGGTCAAGCCTTCTACATTCTTGACGACTGGCGAGATCCACACCTACTCAGGGTCAGTGTACTTCATTCACAGTGACCGGTAGATCTCTTACGGCAGTAAAGCCCATGTTCTGAATGTAATCAAGATTGTTGATCAAGCCTTTCCATGTTCCATTACAATAGTCATTGAGATTGCTACATCCGATCGTCGTCGATCCATCCGTCCTAGCGAAGCGATCTGTCATGACTTGATAGATAGATTGGGCTCGCCATTCTGATGAGGATAGGGCATTGGCGATTGAGACGAAAGGGGCAAGTGCCCAACAGAATCTGGAACTTGTAATCATTGCGGTGGTATCAGGACTTGATGGAGAGGTCGTGTTCTCTTGAGCAAGTCAAGGGGGGACAACATATTTATTCCTTCTATGTTTTACTCAGGCTGAGCCATAGTCGTCATGATGCTCCTCCATGCAATGTGGATTCATCTCCTCTCGATCCCTATGATCTGCGACTCTGCCTTCTGCCTTCTGCGGTGCAAGTCTTTTGATTGTCTTCGAATTGCGGCGGTGATCCATCAGCCAAGGTCTTGTTTCGATGGTGATCGCTGTATGTTGGTAACCCATGATTCATGGGGTGCAGCATCAAACGCTGGAATGTCTGTTCAATTACGGCCTTTTCTTTATGACGAGTTTGCTCATTGGATGTTTCATTCTGCGAACTGCTATAGGTGGGACAATTAATGTAGTCAGCAGGTACCGTACCTTCAGTCTCTCTGGCTTTGTTCTGTTTGGATAGGCGAGGTCTCGGCGTATCACTGCTTAGTAGACTCGATTGATGGTGTCATCTTCCAGTCGGTCTCTGAGGCATGCAACGGCCGAAAGTAGAGGTCACAATGATATTGTGGTTACAGGTCATGCATGTGTAGTCGAGCATATAGCAACGTGGTAGGTCCAGATAAGATCACATGGCGGAGATTTTCTGATGATCTGATCGTCCACTCAGCATGTCAGACCGCATGGGAAAAGACCGAAAATTGCAGATTTTCATGCTTACATGAGGCGGTCGCGGCAATTGGCAATGCATAGGGTTCAAAGTCAATGTCACTTAGCCCGTTTGTTTTCGTGAATCAGCCCCATCTCCCTTCTCAGGGCCTTCCCGGACTCGGAAGACTTGTTGTAAGAGATGACCGGTTTCACAAAGAGTAGTCCAGGCTATAAGAAGAGGGTGTGTTGGTATCAAGGTCCTAAAGTAAGGGATAGGCTAGAATGATTGCAGTCACAGACCTTAGTAGTGGACTACAATGGCCATGTGATGCGGTGTGTTTCGAGATACTCATGGGGCCAAGCTACGTAGTTCGTAGTCGAGGTTCAAATAAGGGCTATGATATGCGCAAGGGAGTAAACCCAGCGGTGGGGGTTGCGGGGTTGCAAAACTTCTCAGCCGAGGCCGATCAGAGAGTGCTGGTTTTGTTAGGATCCATGTCGTGCTTGTGCGATCATCACCATGTGCCACGTCGGTTGCCGCTCGACATCATATATTAAGCGTAGTTTAGCCAAGGTGCCAGTCGGGCTAGTGAGTATGGAAGACATCTACGTATGTGGTGCAAGGCAAGAGAGTCACTTGATTGTGCGTGGAAGCAACGCAGCCTCAAGAATAAATGGGGAGCCTACCTAGGTAGAGAGGGATGAAACACACGTGATATAGAGCAACAGTAATAACAATAAGGCAATCATCACTATTGCGGCTACGGGGAATTCTGGAAAGTATAAAAGTATGGATGTGAAAAAGCATCTACCATCTTTTGATAGCTGACCATGTTCCTCCAAGATGTTTTTGTTACCAATCTAGCACTTGGATCTGGTTCTATAATGCGGTCGGAGCATGTGGGCTCTCGAGTAACTTCTATTTACTCAAAGGTATATCTCCTGCTTGTTGAAGTCTAACAGTTATACTATGCGCTCGAAGAATGCACACTGATGCTTAACACATGCAGTATACGATTTGTGGTCTGCAGATTGGGCTCCACAATACTCACCGTCCTCTTTGGATTTGGCGACGACCGATTCACTCAAGATCTTCTGATGATTACCATCAGTAAAGAGCTTTTTATATGGCATGAAGTTGCTATGGCATATTCTTTCGACATAGATACTACATAGGAATGTTGACGGCGTTTAAAACGAGTCAGTTCTTCGGAGTGAGATCCACCTCGGCCGATCACTACATCATAGGGTCCAACCCGCTATGTCATTTTCCATGCGCTACCACTTTGACAGGTCGCTGAGAGAAAGTGAAGATTTGCCTGGCTCCATCTTGTTCTTGATGATAATCTTTGCATGTTTCTTCGATAAAGAGTAATAGCATCCCACGACACAGCATTTTCCGCTGCACGTTATGATCGACTCGCAATCGGCAGCAAATGAGGTTGAAGCCGCCGCTGCTCTAGATTCCATCGCGCTAAACCGCGACATATGGTGAGATAGGCTTGTACATGCTTGTATCTCTGTACATGATGGTCTGGACAGCGTTGACATGGTCTAGGGATGATTGTGATCTTGGACCGTCTCAAGAATGGCCAGAAGCCCTCCAGAAAGCCGCTGCGTTTGCTCTCACACTAAATTACCCTGCCGCCATTTTCTGGGGCGCAGACCTGGTCACCATTTACAACGAAGCCTGGAAGGGAATTGCTCGCGGTAAACCCAAACAAGGAAAACCTCCGAATAGATACTATGCGAATTCCACCAAGGACGCCCTGCGTTCGAACTTCGAAGGCCGAATATGTCCTGTTCTAGCCAGCAATGACCTGGTCGAGGACGGCTCCAAGAGTCCAAAAGAACACCCTGTTTTGTGCAGCCCCGTGAGAGATGGAGACAGAGTCGAGGGTTGCTTGGTTCAGATATTCTGCAAGACGAAACCCACGCAGAAGAAACAATCGAATGAGAATGAGAATGAGAATGAGAGACCCTCCGAAGAGGAAGGTCGGAAAGAGGACTCAAGCAAGGACATGGCCAAGTTCATCCACACCGAAGATACTGCTCTAGATAAGCAACCCTTCTTCGCTGCCTTTGCAGAAATGCTGCCTACAGGTCTTGCTATCCTCAACCGTAAAGCCGAACCTCTGTTTGTCAACCATCAATTCTACGAATTGACCGCACACAAAGGCGAGGACCAGTCCTTCAAAATGTGGCCCGAAACAATCCATCCGGACGACTACGACAAGGTTATGGAGCAATATCGCAGGGCCTTTGAGGAGCAGACGCAACTGTCCACAGAGTTTAGGGCTTTTGGTGAAAATCAATGGAGGTTGTTCATGATGAGACCACTTGGCAACACCATCTTGCAACAGCATTTTGGTGGCTTCATCTGCGCCCTGATCGACATAACCTCGATCAAGAACGCCGAGCTCACACAAGCTAGGATTGCCAAAGAGGCAGAAGAGCGGAAGGTGCAACAAGAAAGGTTCATCGACATGATATCACATGGCAAGTTCCTAAGGATCCTCTCTATGTGAGACGTAAGCTAACCCTGTCTCTAGAAATCAGAAACCCTCTCTCTGCAATCCTGCATTGTGCTGAAGACATCCTCGAAGCTGTGCAGGACGGGAAAGCCAAGGCAGAAGACGTTGTAGTCGGCGACATCGTCGAGGCAACACACACAATATCGCTCTGCGTTGCTCACCAGAAGAATCTTGTCGATGATGTGCTGTCATTTTCCAAACTAGATGCTTCAATGCTATCATTGGCTCCCAAGTAAGAACTTCTTGTCGAGCTCTACCGAACCATAGCTGACTATCATCTTTAGGGCGACGAGGCCAAGGTTACAGCTCGCAGACACCCTCCGAATCTTTCAACCCGAGCTAAGAAAACTCAAAATTGAATTTGGATATTCGGTCGACCCGCTTTATAACGAATGCAAAGTCGACTGGGTGCTGGCAGACCTGGTAAGAATCAGTCAAGTGCTGGTCAACCTGATGACAAATGCCATCAAATTTACTTCAAAGACTGAGCACAGCAAATGCATTGAAGTCCAAGTTGGTGCTACAGTCGAACGGCCGGGATCATATCCACCGAACATTGTATTTTTCGAGACGGAAGACCGCAGCCTCAAGAGCGACGCCACGAACAATTCTGAATGGGGAGAGAGTGAGCCCCTATATATCATGGTTGCGGTCAAGGACAATGGTATTGGCATCAGCAAAGACAATCAAGCGCGGTTGTTCCAACGCTTCAGACAGGCTACTCCTAGGACTGAACAAACTTATGGCGGGTCTGGTTTAGGTGATTTACTCTTGTTTGCATCACCAAAGGGAAATGGACTAATACAAAACATAGGATTAAACATTGCTCGGAAACTTTGCCAATTGCATGGTGGAGAAATCGGAGTCAGCTCTTCTGAAGATCAGGGTTCTACTTTTGGGTTCTTCTTCAGAGTTCGACGAACCAACGAACCCAACGATGCTGACAAGATGAAGCCCGAAGAACTGTCCAGCCGTCTACAGTCCTCAGGACATCTGCATCCCGGGCAAGTGAGTGACGACGACGTTCCTTCGGATCTGAAGAGGGAGCCGAATGATCAGAACGTTGCAAAGATTAGCGATGGGGCACCTAAGGACCGATGGGAGGGTACAGCCAAAATCGCGCATCATTTGAAAGAATCAGACGAACAAGATAAAAGCGACAGGGCAGATAAGGCCGACGCCAAAAAGAAACAGCATCTTGAAAAAGGCAGCAACTCGACACAAGATAACGACAATTCCAAACCCAAACCACGAGTGCTTTTCGTGGAAGACAATCTAATCAACCAGAAGATTTTGAAGCGCAAGATTGAAGCGAAGGGTTTCGAAGTGACAACGGCAGACAACGGCAAAGAAGCATTCGATCTGGTCCAAGAACAATCAAAAAGCCACAAACCAGCGTTTGACTGCATTCTTATGGACCAGGAGATGCCGATTATGGACGGCAAAACGGCCTCGAAAGAAATCCGCAAGTTCGAGAACGAAAATTCAATGTCTCCTACGAATATCATTGGCGTTTCGGCCAATGTGAGAGACGAACAGCAGAAGAATATGATTGATGCGGGTATGGACGATGTCATCTCCAAACCGTTCAAGATGGATGACCTGTTGGTCAAGATGAGAAGGGGTAGTAAGCAGTTACCTCATGACGAACGAAGCTAACGAGACAGACCGGAGAGGGAATCTACCCCAACAAAAAAGGCCCTTTATGTATTTTTAGTGAATGACAGAGTAGCCTTCATGGCTCGAATCAGAACTCGCTAGTAGAGAAAGAACGGGCTAGCCCTGATCAATTGTACTACTTACTGATATCGAGGTTCCTGTTGACGTCCCCGTTCCCTTCCCATCTTGCTTATTGTCATCGATAAGCATTGGTTTCGAGTCTGAGGAGCCACTTTTCGTGTTCGTTCCATACAGAAACAAAGTGTGGGTATCACAACATCATCCATTTCAGCAGAAACAGCTCGGCGACTGGCAGAACACAACAGGAGGACGTTTCGATCCTTTGGGATAAAACAATGCTGTGATACTGGATTTCTGCCCATGTTCATATATTCGTGGTACAGCCTTGTCACGCGCTCGATGTGGACTGTGGTGCAACCCGTGGAACAGGAATTTGGGAGAAGCATGCTTCCAAAAGTATTGAAAGCAGGGAAAGTTGGCAAGACTTGTATTATGTGCAGATATATCAGTTGCTCGTTCTCTTTCGTGGAGGACCTTGCACAAAGATTTCTCAAAGAACAAAATGACATGATCAACACAGATAGAAGTATCTCTACAAGGAAACCACCAAAACTTTCAAAAGAAGAAGAAAAAAGAAACAATGAAAGTCTCGTTATTCATCAGCGAGGAGAAAAAAACGTGTAAAGCAATGCAAAAGAAAATTCTACGTCTGTACCTCAATCTACTCGTTCTCCTGCTCATCCTCTTCTTGTTCCATGCTTTCCGGATCTTCTCCAATAACTCGTTCTTCTACCATCTCTCCACTAACCGTTCAATTACCAGTCGAAATGCCGACCGCAATCCCCCAAGCCAAAAATTTCCGCATCGTCGTCGAAGAAACGAAACCACCCAAACCGGGAGAAGCAATCGTGATTGCAAGAGTGCTATGGAAGGAGAAGAGAAGTGGACAGGATTTTGAGGGGAATGTTGCTGGACCGACTGCTCATGGGATTGTGGGTGCGTTGACAAGGTTGAGGGACAAGGCGCATGAGATGGCTAGGGCCAACAAGTGATTACTTTGCTGGTTGAGGGTTGAAGAAAGGGAACATGGTTGTGAGGGTTGACGATGAGATACGAATTGTTATCAGTGTTGTTGGGATTGGTTTGTGATGATCAAGATCGAGTAGAGAAGTACATGGGTCTTTGAGCATGAGGAGGAAAATACTTTGCTCAATCAACACAAAGGTCACTTACTGAATTTCCAAGTTCCCATCTTCCTATGAGGCATGCTTTGGGAATTGCAATCTCTTTTGTCTTTCATCCCTCAGGTTCCCTTGAAGAAGAAGTCTTTCATAGCGGTGCCTCGGAGAACCCTGGTAACGAACAGAGGCTAGAGAATCAGACTGCAGATTCAGCAGACATATCTCGCGATCGAGGTCTTGAACGAGTTCTTGAAAGTCGAATCTCGCTCGTAAACGTGTAAGAGGGAGTCTCCAGAATCTCCACCGTATCGACTTGATGTGGTGGGGGTATCGGATGACGTGTGCATGGGGGAGGGTGGAGGATGTGGGGGCTTAAGGTCACGTCATCGTTGGATCGAGAAGACGACAACAACGACTTCCCTTATCTCTTCCTTCTCTCTCAAAGAAGCTTTCAATTCACCTGCGTACCGACTTTCAGACACTCTACAAGGTATGTGACTTGCCATTTTGAGGGTCAAGCTCAATTGATTGTATATGAAGCTGACACTACGCGGCAGTACATAAACCACCTCTACAACCACACAAACCACCCAGACATCAGCAACAATGGCCGAAGAAACCTTCTACCGTGACCAGATCCTCTGTATGTGACTCTCCCTCTCACCCAATACCTCACCACTCTTATTTCCACCAAACCCCAAATCTCTAAAGTCCCAAAAAAACTCCTCCCCAAGCTAACACCTTCCCACCAGCCAACGCTGCGGTCCTCTTCCCCGACACCTTCCGCATCGTCCTGCGCAGCCGCCGCACCGAGGGCAAGTCCGCTTACGAAGCCGTCCTCGTCGACGGTACCTCCCACCGCACCCTCGTCGCTGGCGCCGGTGGCATCCACATCCAAGAAGCCCTGTTCAACCTGTTGACCGAGACTTCGGTGCAAATGACCGATTACTTGCAGAAGCTCGACGACCGTCATGCCGCCGAGCGTGGTGAGGAGGGAAAGCCCACCGGTCCTAACCCCAAGAAGACTGTTGCATGAACGAGGGATTGATACAACTCTTTCTTGATGGGACGAATGATTTGCTTTTATGAATAAATTCATGGTTAGAAATGTTGTATGGATTGCACCTGATGTGCTCATTGTATTGTCTTGTCTTTTGTGAACTCTTATGTCTGTGAGTGTCTATCGCTTGGTTACCCTGAGGTATCTATCGTCTATCATTACGTCGATCTAACTTGCAAGGTATTTCCCCATCCTTACCCTTGCGCTCCTCAAGCCTCCCAAACCTGCTCGATACATCTCTTCACCGCCCCCTTCCACAACTTGGGTCCAGGGATACTATAACTCTTCAGCGTGGGCCAATAAATATTGACAAAAATACCCTTTCCCTTGGGATTGTAAAGTTTAGTAGCCTTGACACCCTTGGGTTTATCCTTTCCCTTTCCCGAGATTTTGAGGTTGATACACTGAGGATAGTTTTGCGCTCCGTCGTTGTTGTTCGCCGAATGCAAGGCGATGATTTCTTGCCTCATGACATACGAGCCAGCAGCCAGGGAAGAAGGGATCGTGACGGTCCAACTCATGTTGTTGGCGCGAAGGACATCTGAAGCCCATTTTCTGCACACGCTTTGTCAGCATCCGAGTAACTTTCCTTTTCATCGTAAAACGTGGTCAAGAGAAGAAGAAGACGACGAAGAAAAAAGAAAGTATAACGTACCCAGGAGCAGGATCCCCGTTGATCATCCCCATCTCATCAATCTTGACCCACTCCAAATCCCCCGGTCTCGCTCTCGAACAATCCCTGTCACATCTGGCCAGATAAGTCAACACAGGTCCATGATGACTTTCCGCCCAATCAGTCCAAAGCGTCTTCACTTTCTGGCCCGCATTAACAGGAATCCTTGATTGTGCTGGCAAGGCGGATTTGTGGCAAGCGATATCCGAGGAAGAGTATTGGTGGGGGGCAATGTAGCCCAGGTCCTGATTTAGTGCGGACCAGGCTGCGGTTGTCGGGTGGTGAAACTGGGGGTTGGTGCGCCACCAGGGGGTGTAGCCTGGGTGCCAGTGGGAGTTTACGACTATGCCTTGGATGTAGCCGTGGGCGGTTGTAAGGGAGGGGGTTAGGGTGAGGAGGGTCAGGATGGTTGGGAGGAGTGATGTGTGCATGGTTGATGAGTTCTTGATTCTCTGTTCGCGGGTCGGAGATGGGAAAGTTTTTTGATCGAGAGATGAAGCGAGAGGATTGCCTGTATTGTCAAGATAGGCCACAAGACAAGACGAACAGAACGGAAAGAACAGTGACAAGCCTGACTATGAGAAAGAGAAGAAAATGATAGAAGGGAGTCTTGTGACAGGATACAACTTGAACTATATATCTCCTTACCTCTGTCTAGGCGAAGTAGACTACTACTTTTCACATGGAATAGTTGCACCGGCACTGTATAACCGTCAAGCCATGTGTCGCAGGTTCCATCGTAGTCGAACCGAAAGAAACGTTCTTGTTCGGGTAACCATGTGAGATATAAGGAGAGCCGTTGGTCCGCTACACCGTTGAGGAGTTTCGCTCTGTGGGTAAAAGACCTAGACTTCCAAAAAGCAATATGAAAGGGACCATGCTGAAATGTGTCGATTTCGATGCTTGGTGGGGCAAAGGGTTCCATTCTACTGGTAGTGGAGAAAGGGTGGAAGAGCTGGGAATGACCACGCGTGAGGCTCCTGAAACGAGCTCGTGTGTCGAGGCGATGTCTTCGCCACAACTATTACTTCGAGCGATCTTTCTCCCTTGCTTGTCTGCGACAGATATATTGTTGCGTCAGTGAATTCGTGTAGCACCTCGAAGTCGATAGACGCGTTATGATATAGTTCTTGGTATTGCGTGTTGTTATGGAACTTTCTTTTCGCTAAGAAGTGTGTAGAATTCGAAGTGGATGATTAAACGGTATATAGTGGAATGGAGAAAAGAAGGGTATCGATAACACTTGCTCATCAACCGTCTGGACTTACCTTCCAAACCTTGTCATATATGTGCCTACTCCTAACACTATCATCATCATCATCATCATCATCATCATCATCATCATCATCATCATCATCATCATCATCATCATCATCATCATCA
>BSBH01000102.1:0-61116 GCA_026013035.2 Dothideomycetes sp. NU30 | reverse complement strand
CCCCCCCCCCCCCCCCCCCCCCCCCCCCCCCCCCCCCCCCCCCCCCCCCCCCCCCCCCCCCCCCCCCCCCCCCAAGAGAAGGTCCATGAACATACAACTGTGACAGTTTTCGAGATTGCGTAGGGGCTGGAAGAGACGCTTAGCCCCGTCTTCGTAGAAACTGTCAACAAAGCTCTCCATTTGTGCGCCGGCGTTGGGATTCGCGCCTCTCATCTTGGCCATGAAATCACCATTGGTCCTACCAAGCATGTCCATAGAAGTCGAACTGGCATGAGGGTCTAGCAAAACCTTGATGGCGTCTGCCATCTGAGCCTTGACGCCGAGGTCGACCTCGACCAGTAATAATTCGATGAGTGTGTCGGTCAGAGGCTTGGTCTTCTGGTTGATTGAGCGGAATATGTGAGAGCGCATCATCACAGGGTCATGATCGATCAGAGCAACTAAAATGTCAGTGCCAGCAACCCTGACAGAAGCATGGTGATGGCGCAAAGCGTATGTGACGACATCGAGAAGACCTCCATGAATGAAGTTTTGGAAGAGGTGAGCACGCGACTGGGCCTGGATGCTCTTGGCGACAGAACAACATGTCTGTATAAAGTGCACGGCGTCCTTCTTTCTTTGATCGTCATTGTCAGGGACAAAAATGGCGAAGAGCTCCTGAATGAAGTCCTTGCTTGACTGTATGTGATTGACAATGTCGACCTGGTTGTAGAAGATGAGTGAGTTGAGAACGGTAAACGTGGGGTCGTCAAGGATGCGGGCCAGGACAACATCTTTGAGGTACTGGAGACGGTATGTGGCATGGATTTTGTTAGTGATGACGGCATTATCGATAACGACGACTTCCTTGAAGTGCGACTCGTCTGCCAGATAGTGGCGGTGATTAGCCTTGTGGCTGGGGAAATCGGGATCGTACTCGAGAGCTCCAACCACACCAAGGATGGCATGGTCCGAGACGGTGAGCTCAATGATTGAAGTGTCGTTGAGCAGGATCAGCGTCTTCATGATGTTGCACAGGCGATGCAGAGCCTGAATGTCCTCAGCCTGCTCGGCCTGTTGCACCAGGGGGGTCAGCTTGGAAAGATATTGTGTTTCAGGAGCCATGACGAATTTGACCAGGGCATCGCGTCCGTGGTTGGTCTGGCTGGCAGCGCGCATCGTGTCCTGGATTTGTTGCAAATTGGCCAGCTCCGGCACGGGCAGCAAAAGACCTTGTCCGTCAATCATGTCGTCGGACAGGCCCTCAAACTCGTGAGGATGCATGGCCAGTAGTCGCTGCTGTATGTCGGTGATGAACTCCCTGTTGTACGCACATGAATCAGCCCACCGTCCACGCTTGCGCCTCGCTATTGTGTGCTCTTGCGTATCTTGTCTTGAATTTTCTTGTCTTGTCTCGTCTCATGACTTGTATCGTGCGCCTCTGTGGAGGAAGTTACTCACCATATAACAGCACAACCTTCAGTTTCCTGAAAACTGAGGGCCATGTCGATGCCGTTGCCTTCGGTCCATACTATCAGTGTATCTGCGCAATCGCTTATCAGCCCCTCGTGTCTCGTTTCGTCTCTTGCCCGAGATGAGTACCTTGTTGTCTTTGGTAACCGTCATCGCGCAATATCCTCGTCTCGAGCAGGGTGCGGTTTGGGTCGTCTTCGGATTGCACCAGAATGCGCGCATCGTCCGTCTGTGGTCGCGAGAAGCATGTTGTCAGAGCAAGTATGCTGATCGGTGGCGGAGAATACTCACGGGCAAGACCTGGCCGGTGCAAAATCCGGTGCCGCGGTCATACCAGTCATTGTTCTTAAGCTCGTAGACCTTGACGCGCTTCCGATCATTGGGCGGAGGAGCAGCAAGTGCCATCATCGGCGTGATGCTGCGCACTGCCTTCCTTGCTCCGCAGCCCGAGGCCTCTGTTCCGTCGTGACCGGGTGTGGCTCTCGTGCTGTCTCAGCCAAGTCTGAGGGACGTGAGCTGGATAAGATGTCCCGCGCCGTGGCGACGCGACGCGTTGGTCTGTCGACTGTAGTGCAATATCTATCCGACTGCCGTTTTGCGCCGGAGTTGATCGTGGTAACACTGGTGCTGCCGATGCTATTGCTGGTACTGGGCGCGTCAAGCAAGATTATCGATGGACACGCGCCGAACTTGTCCGGCCAGAGTGCGAGTGCGCGAGTGCGTCCGCGGTCGAGGGTGCCGGGATCCGATGCGGCAACGGATGAATGAATAGCTGCTGATGTGTGCGCCGCTGTGTGCACCGATCTATCTGTTTGCTGGCGGTGCAGCGCTGTAGAGTCTGTCCTGACAGACACCGCAGCTGCCGTGCCAGTGTGTGCTGCTGCCAGTCTAGATCAAACTCCGTCCGTGCGCCTTCCCCAGCTTTGTAGACTCCGTAGGTAGGTACTCGTAGTCTGCTCTTGCCTGCTCCTACTCAACTTTCACTAAGGCGGTATACTATTTCTTGTTTAGCTCTGTTTACCAAGTCGAGCTGCTTCCTGCTGATGCTCAATCAGTAATCTGTTGTATCCTCACAAATGCGCATGCGCTTGTCAACCCTCGTCATAGCAGGAGCCTTCGTTGGTCGAAACCCTGTCGGATCTGCTCCTGCCTAATTCACGTCATTGTTGCATAATTTAGCCACGCTACCTACTTCTATTTACAGCTTTTCACGTGACCCTTCTGCCTTTGCCCATCTTGCATGGTTGCATACCATCTCCGATGGAGTATCAAAGTTTGTCTCTCTGCCTGTTCGTTCGCCCGTCCTCTGCCGCCTGTTAGGATAGGAAGACAACCGCTCTGCCTCTTCTTTGCACCCTCGTCCCGCTTTTGTACACACTCCATCTTCCCCATGCATATGCAGCTGTAGAAGCATATCGGGTTCTCCGTGCGTGTTACCCACCTTGACACGCTTCACGAGCCCTGTTTTGTATTGTAGGCTTTGCACCATGCTGAGCTTCTTTTCAGCACCTTTCCTACATCAACTCACTGTCTGGTTCATGCCATCTACCCCGCAGGTATTTGCTTACGCGCGAGTATGAGTTTGTGGATATAGCTTCCGTCGCTCCGATCGATGTCTCAGACCAAGCTATGTGGCGGAGGCCTCGCTCGCTGCCTCTGTGCGACGTTGTTCCTCATGGCATCCAGAACTCAGAGAACGGGCAGACTGACAACGACAACGTTGTGGCGTCTTCCTCCAGGTCTCACCTGGGCACATGTCTTCGGTTTCTCTCAATTAATACTCCAGCAGTCTCGATTCTAGCAAAGACCGTCGCATGATAAACCGTGGATCTTGGCCAGACCCTGGCTAGCAGACGCCCATTTGGCATACGGACAGTATTGATCATTGCGGACGGTGCTTATCGTCCCACGATAGTCGTTTGGGCGAGACTTCCACCAAATGCGCCTTCGGGAGGCGACAGAGCTTCCACATTGTGCATGGTGCGCGCCATATCCATCTGGCAGACCACGCTATCTGCCTTAAGATCTATCTCATACGCATGCGGACTCATGAGTACCTGAACACTAACCTCGGGATCACCGACACGTCCATATTTGCCTATGTGAACTTCATGAGCGATCATCACTCCTTTCTTTGGCACAATATATCCGATGTGCTGGGAAATCCGACTTCGCTAAGAGTTGGTGCGGAAGAGGGCTCAGGACTCAGGAGCAATAGTTTATTATAGAATGCTGCATAATGACGAGATATTTGTAGCTGCCAGGTGCCGAAGCTATGTATGAGCGACTAGCAACTGCCCGCGGCCTTGTTTGTCTGCTGTCCTGAACCTGCCAAGCACTTTCTCTACATTTTATTTCAATCCGTCCTGCCTTGCGAGCTGATCGATGGAGGATCGACCAAATGATCTGTGACTTCTCTCCGTCTTCTCCATCTAACCAGTAAAGGCTGGTCAGTGAGCTGATCCGACCCTACACATGGGCTGAGCGATCGTGCAAATGCGTCAACATGGCGAGGGTTGGCCCACGCCTGTTTCAGTCGCGCCACAATATCTGTCGAACTCAAATATGTCCAGATGTGCCTGACTAAACCAACGCTCATGCACGGCTCCCTTCCAAATTCTTGCAATCGGCTCCCTCCCGTTGCCGAACTGAGCGACGGTCGATTATTACACTTTTGTGCCCATCTTTTGTCACGCCGAGACAAGCCAGGAGTCTCGGAACTGCAGGCACTCCTAGGTCGGATCATCTGGAACAGATGGGTCATTCTGATACTCCTTGACCATGCAGTCGATGACAACGGCAGCGAGAAAAAAAAAACGTTCGTAATAGCAAGATTTGTTTGACTGTTATGTTGCATCGTATCAGGTTTTCCGTTATGCCATGCAAGACGGCTCGACTCGCTGTGTACCTTGCAGAAAGACAGCACTATCAATCATGACACCCGAATTGAGCAGGCTTGCCTCGCGCTTGTGCTGGAGCCAACTCTAAATTCGATGGCTCTTATTCCCACTTAGGCAGCATAGACGAAGTCCTCTCCATGAACATAAGGTTAGTCTGCTGTATTCTTGGCCGTTGTCTGCTCAAACACACAGGGCTGCGAGCCCGCCACACGTTTGGCCTCGCTGGTCAAATACTCTATTTTAGACGTTGCGCTAGACTCAGAACTATGCAAATCGAGCTCCCAAGGATAAGCAGCGGCACTTGGTTGGAGGATCGGATCTGTCCTGGAATCAAAAGGCCGCCGTTTCCTCTGTCTCATGGACCTCAACTTTTGCTCAATCTTGACCCATAAGATATCTTGACATACAACGAAATAGAACTTCGAAAGCCCAAGGGTGTTGATGGTTAAATCTTATACACAAGTCGACTACTGCATACAACCAACATGTCAATCATCTCCAAGCTTAAGGGTGCTAAGAAGGCTGCGGATGAACACAAAGCAAAGACAGCCGTCGAAGAAACCCCGGAGAAGAAGCCTACTGCCGCTTACAGGCATGTTCCTACCCATGCTGCCACAGATGCCTTGACCAGTGCGCCGGGCAACTGGAAAGCGGATGAGATCAAGTACCAAAATCAAGCTCGTCTTAGCCGGATAGGCAGCGACTACTCGACTCGCCCTGCGACTTCTCACTCAACACATTCTTCGTCTTCTTCTTCTCGTCCAACCAGACCCGGTTTCAATCGCGCACACAGCGATTCCTCTTTGGATTTCACACCTCCTCCTTCTCAACCTTTTATGCCGCTGCCAATGCCCGTGCAAATGCCCATGCCCATGCCCAAAACAACCGGTTCTTCTCTCAAGACGAGCTCACGTAATACGAGTTTCCATGGTCTTGAGAAGGTTGTCGAGGACAACAACCTTGACGCTGAACCTGTCTTTGCGGCGGCGTTGCTGGCCAACCGGGCGAAGGCATCTCGCTCACCTCGGAATTCGGCCCGGATTGCCAAGGGTAAAAGCCCTCTTTCTAGTGTTGGTAAGTCATGTCACGTATCGCGATATGAGAATGCCCCGACTGACATCGTCAGAATGTTCTGCAGACAATTCGCCTGTCGAGAGCGAAGCCAGTTCAGAAGCATCGGGCTCAGCGAGTAAGTCAAGCACCCAATTCAGTCTGCGGCCTGGATTTTGTTTTACTAATTGTGTGCAGGCGGTCATATCGAGTTGCGTTCTCGTCCAGTCAACTATACACCAGTACAAGACATCCATCCCGGCTCCAAGGTCAATCAGATGTTCCCTGAACCAACCGGACGCAAATACTTTACTCACAACAAGCCGCCTGCTTCGGAGGTCCCCAAAGAGATCCCGGTTGTTTCGCCTGTTAAGAAGGAGCGATTTTCTTTCATGAAGAGAAGTGGTGGCGCTGTTGCTGCCCACTAGACACTATCTTCTCTACCAATCCTTCTTCTCGGCGATCCAAGATGTAACAAAATGCACGCACCACTTTTGACTTGCGAGTCCTTCGGCCCATTATCTCGGTCCAGGCTAGCAACACGATTACCTCCTCTAGAAACAGGAGACACGCTTTTACGACTCTCATATTATCTCAAATGGCAACACTCTTGCCTCCTTTCGATTGTTATTAGCGACTTTGTTGGTTATGGCTCAGGGGGCTTTTTTATTATGGGTATAGGACTACGGCACAGACAACAGTTATATGGGTCTTGTATAGCTCGTTAATCACCTTAGAAACGGCTTTATGTTCCCAAAACTTCACTGAACCACTCTATGAACGGGGGTAAAGATGTAGACGAATTCATACGTTATCACGACTTTGCCAAAATCTTCATTTACTGCCATGTCAAGTTCCATTGGCGTTGTGTTGCTTGAACAGGCGACGTGTATGCTTTCCCAACAAACACAACGCAATGGTTGTGGTTGCATCTGTATACAGGTGTATGCTTATCGAGAACCCAGTGCTTGACTTTCAATAAAATCAAGGCAGCCTCTTGCATACTCTAGATTGCGGAAGAGACTATTGAATTGTTAGCTTCCATTAACTCGTGAGCCTGCTATTCTTCCGCTTTTCTATTTTTTCCATTCCGTCAGCACCAGGGGTTTCTTGTTGACGTTGTGGAGACTGAAGAGGGAGCCGAAGAGTGGTTCTCTTCAGCCTACACGTGTGGCCTGCATAAGATCCCGTGCTCTAAAGAAGCAAGCGCGTTTGTAGGATCCGTTTGGCGGACCCGGGCCGCGGTTAGTCCCTCAATCATTCAGCATATCATCGGAAATTTTAGTGATGGACGTTTCCTCAACCCATCAGGAGCTGAGATTCAGACGAGACGGAGATGGCGCTACGACGAAGCGACTATTTCAAGCATGATACAGGTCCTAACTCAACAGGGGGCAGCTGAAGATAAGAACTCAGGGTGGGTACAATTCCTGACGAACCGTTCGTCGTTTAAGCACCAGGAACAGGAAGGCTCATCTGTGGCTTTGAAGAGAAAAAAGACGAAGCAAGAAGCACGGAAGGCGGCTCGTCGAATATGGCGACGAGAGTATGTGCCACATTGTTGCCAGCAGATAGACGACGGTTCTTCCGAGAGTGTTGTCGCTGATTTTCGACTGCATGTGCTGACTCGGATTCACTATCAAGGAACAGAGGCATGATCAGATGAGATAACCGGGACAACAGTGTAGTCTCCACAGGCACGGATGTGCCAGCCGCAAGCCGCAAGCGCATCGCGCGATAAGCTCAATTGCGGTGATCCGATGTATCCGCAAGTAATGAGAACAATACCGATTCAGGAGTTCTTCCTTTGCTTTCCTTTGCGACCTCTGAAGCATAACATGCTTGAAGGGCCGACTTGTTTTGTGCTGGTTAGAACTTTGAAGGATATGCTCTTGTAAATCGTGTTCATTATTGCCTCTAAGGACTGAGGGGTCTAGAAGCGGCTGGGCATATTCTTAATATGGAGAAGCTGAGATGGTCCAATCATATGGCGTCTTTTCCCTCACCCGGACCCCTCAACACTAGGGTGTTGAACAAGGAAAAAAAAGATAGCTGCTCGAGTCCGCGATAACTTCAAGACATACCAGTCGCTTGTTCAGTTCTCTAGCTGCTATAGAGATACCTATCTTCTGAAGGCTTCACGGATTGGATTCCTAGTGGTTACAGATAGTAGCACTAGCGTATCACCATATCACCATTACTCGTCCGATCGACAGACGCCGAAGTAAAAAAAAAAAAAAGAAGAGAAAGGGAACAAAAATGGCGCCTCCTACATACAACACCGAAGACATAACAGAAGCCGAACCAGTAGTCGAGCGCATTGTCGTCAAGTCCAGGGGAAGCAGCACGACTCCCGAACCGTCAACTCCTAGCTCGTCCATCAATGGCGTAGAGCATGGCACACCTGAGATCATCAGCAACGATGGCGTGGTGCGCGAGTACGAGCAGAGACAGGACAGCAAGAAGGGCAAATTCGCATACCTGAAGACACGCGATTTCTGGATCGTCCTGCTCCTCACTCAAATCATTGCTCTGGCCCAGACTGGCACCAACACCTTGACTTCACTCATCACCAAAAAAGGCCTCAGCATCCCGGCTTTCCAGACCCTGTTCAACTACATTCTGCTCAACATCATCTACACATCCTTCACCATCTACAAGTATGGCTTCAACAAGTGGTGGAAGATGCTCTTCAAGGACGGCTGGCGCTACTTCATCCTCGCCTTCCTTGATGTCGAGGGCAACTACTTTATTGTTCTGGCTTACAAGTACACCAACCTGCTATCTGCCCAGCTTTTCAGCTTCTGGACCGTCATCTGTGTCGTCGTCATTTCACTCGTCTTCCTCAAGGTCCGCTACCACCTCGCTCAATATGGTGGTATCATTTTGGCTTGTGGCGGTTTCGCAATTCTGATTGCCAGCGACTACATTACTAAGAACAACAACTACGCCCCTACAAATGCTCTGAAGGGTGATCTATTCTGTCTTCTCGCCCAAACTCTATACGGTTTCAGCAACACCTTTGAGGAATTCTTGGTAAGCAAGCGTCCGATGTATGAAGTCATTGGTCAGCTCGCCTTCTTCGGAATGTTCATCAATGGTGTCCAAGCTGCCATCTTTGACCGCCACACCATTGCCAATGCCCAATGGGACGGCCAGATCATCGGCTATATTGTCGGATACACCCTGCTTCTGTTTATCTTCTACTCGCTTGCACCCATTGTCTTCCGTATGAGCAGTGCCGCCTTCTTCAACATCGGTCTGTTGACCGGCACTTTCTGGGGTGTCGTTGTTGGTACTCAAGTTTTGGGCAACCATATCCATTACCTCTACCCTGTTGCCTTTGTTCTCATTATCCTCGGTCACTTTGTTTACTATGGTACTGAAGGTGTATTGGGCGATGCGAAGAAGCCTTGGTTGGGAGAGAACCAGGAGCTTGGTGAGAGTGGAATCGGCACGGCCAGACGTCGTGCAGAGCATCCCAATGCCATCGTCTAGGCTTGTTTTCTCATCTTTGGTCGGGAATGTTATGGGTTGTACATTTGCAAAGGTTAGATATATGCACTTTTAATATCTTGTTCTGCTTTTTTTTTTGCATCTCTTTTTGCGCTTATGGGGTCCCCTTTACTCCACGTATGAATCACGAAATGCTTATCATTATTATTATTCAACTCCTACCCGGTTGCTCTGTCGTCTATTGTTTACCTCTGTTCGGGATGATGATCTGATCTATTTCATCGCTGCACATACTTACTCTTCTTCCTGTGCGAACGAACATGCCTGTCTATTGAGCATAGTTGACCAATATCTCACACAACCAGATATTGGCATCTCGATTACCATGACCATGTATAAGCGATCATCGTCCATCTGAGCCTACACCTAACACACCTTCGGAGTGAAGGAAGCACCTTGCATAATTGTGGCATCCAGCAACTAGGCATACTCAACGTTCAAGTGCACATGCATGGCTCGTTAACATCAGGGTTTTCTCTGACATCGATTGGCACCCGTTGTCTTCGTTCTGTCGATGTCTGCACCTGGTTTTTGAAGCGAAGTAGGACATTTCTCGGCCGGTAAGTCCTCTGTGCAAATAGACGAACAAATTCTCCAATGTTTGAATCTCGTGTATATAGTCACACGTTTCGCAACGTTGTGCACAGTTTGTTTCAGGCGAGTAAATGGATCTAGGTGCTGTTTCTCGCTAAGGAATGGACAAGTACAATGTGTCTGTTCATACAGATCGGTGTACCCATGTTTCGCACAATCACTAAAGATGCAGGAACAGTGCATATGCTATGAAACGAGCTGAAGTCTAGTCGTGTATATATGTACATGACTATCCTTGTTCTGTGGCTGCTGTATGACGAAAGGACGGAGTTGCAGCAAGTTGTGGCATTGTTTACATGTTTTATCGATGAGTGGAGAGATATGTTGGTTTACTAGGATCTGGTTGGTATGAAGGCAACGAGAGTAGTAGTAAGTATGCCCATGAGTGGTTATCGAGCATAATCGTTGTCGGGTGTTTTGCAATCGTACACAAGTATTCCAAGCAATGGGTTCAGTAAAGCATAAGAGCCGAAGTCTACAAGTACGATCATAGTATACAATTGTACTCGCATGACCAAGATACTTCTGGTGATTATGATTCATGTTCTTTGCTTGATTGGGATTTCGGAAAAATCAGACAGGGTCGTATGCTCAACATGCTTATAGAGCAGGGTCACACTTGGAGTAGGTAGTCAACTTTCATGAATTACAAAGTCACTATAGACGGCGATACGTTGCAAGATACATCATAAATGCAAGAAGATCTGGAGGATAAGTTCAAGCCTTGGAAGGACAGCAGAAAAAATCAGCATGTCTGTGATCGAACAGGGTCACTTTTCTGCCACCACTCAAGCCATAATCGTGGATCTGAAAGCAATGCCGATGGGATAAAGAACCTCTACGCGGTATTCAAAGATCTAGGTTTTAGTCTCAAGTGATAACATAGTTCTCAACTCTTGCCACTAGGAGACCAGGGTTGAAAGTCATAGAAACAAGACATGAAGGGAAAGAAGGAAGAATATAATTGAGAGCCAGGAGGAAAAGTCATGGCTTACTTGTGCTTCAAGGTGATCAACCTCACATGTATCACCTACCTCGTTCTTCGAGCATCCAGAGCTGTTTGCTTTTGAAACCTACCTATGAGGCCGAAGACTCCTAACACCGATGGCTACCTTTGTGTATAGTCCTGCCAGTATCGAAGAGCATATGGATGTAATGCTCACCTGCTTCATAGATTAGCAGCTCCGAGGGCGATGCTTCCAAGAGTACTGGTCCTTTTAGCAAAGAAGACGAAGTCACCTATACGGCACACTCTCGTGAAACATGCCAGCAACGATAGAAACTAGAGCGGTTGTGAAGATTTACGATGCCACTACTGTTGCTGCTGCTGTCGCTGATCTCAGGCCAGGTCAGACATTGTCGAAGTTTGCCGTGAAACAGGCAGAGGAAAGTGAGAGCAGCCGCTAATTAACATCGATGAGATGATGAAGCCGTCGATGGAGCCATCAATTCATGTCATCAGGTGTCATCGAGGCCTCCCAGTCGACGAGGAGCCTCATGGTATGACGGTCATGCGTATGAGGTGGAGGATACACGAGAAGCCTGACTGGTAGAAGGTCCATCCACGTGTAGTTTGATACTACAACTGGCATGTCATTTATGCCTTACGTTTCTGCCCACAGTTCAGGCTGCTCAGAAATGACGATGTTGACAGTGACGAAGCCTGCGGGAAGTTGTTCAAGTCAGGATTCTATGGGAAAAGTTTCCTGCATTCTGAAACACCTTGCGTCTCAGCACGCGGAACCCGTCTGCCAGCTCCATCGAGCACCATTCGTCTTCAAGATCGGTCTTGCTGATCTGCAAAAAAAAAGTCTCTACTGGTGCTCTTGTCAACGGTCGGTTGTAAGCGTGTTTTGACTTGTATAGTCGTTCTCGCTACTCGCAATACTAGTTCAACCTCAGCACCAATGAGCATCAACGGCTGAACTATCGTTTCACTCCAGATATATAGCTATACATAACAGACATCGTATACACTATTCTGATCTAGAACCAAGGAAAACCTATGCGTGTGGAGGCTCTATAGTTGGTCTTGGACACCGCTTAACGAGGTCACTCTGAAATAAGAGATATGAGAGTGCAGCAGCCACAATAGACCTATGAAGGGACTGAGTGATGATTTCTCGGCCGATATCAAGGCATAGTACTCGATGTTGGACGGCTGTTGCCACGGGGAGTGTCAGAAGTCGCGAGAGACCTCTATAGAGAGATCGGGACCACTAAGCAGAGGCCTGATGGAAGCCCCAATGTAGGCAAGGCTCTCGACGGACCCCTCTCCAGTAATTCTAGTCCATCGGTAGAAGATGAGTCTTCTTGGAGGCACGTTGCTTGCTAAAACAAAAATGACCCTCATGAGTTTTGACACTCCGTACGCTCTAGATCTCGACATATGAGCAATTTTTCCAGAGACGCGGCAAGGACAAAATCGTAGTCCAGTCCAAGCAGAAAAGAATCGAGAAAACGGGGTTAGGAGCATGTCGACATGACGTCCGTCTCCATGAACGGCTCAGATACACATTTCATCTCTATAAATGTTGGGATCGCAGGTTTCGCATGATATCAAGTTGAAATTCTAGGTCCAAGGTCGACACGTACTTTTCATCATGTTCTATTATAGTCAAGTGGACTGGCAGGTGTTATGTGTACAATTGTTCCTGGAACTTGTGGTCGATAGAAGCATATTATGTAAAATTGTTTGCGAAGCAGCGTGGCTTTGCAAATCTAAAGTCGTCTGTTAATAAGCATCCTTGACACAGGTGAGTCGTCCACTTTTCCATGACAGGGCTCCGCTGAAATGTGGTGCACCCACCATGCGGTTCGTGAATTGGAGCCGAAACCAGTCATATCGTTGTTTTGAGTCTTTGTATTATTCGATGCTGTGACGAAAGAACGAGAAAACCAGAACAAGCACAAAGAAAAATGGAGATTATGCATTCTTATTATTATGCGGATCGTCTGATTGCGGAGGGCTGACGAGTGCTACACGAAAAATTGTGGACCGTGGAGTGCGGATGAATGAGCCAAGGGATGTGGAGAACGACGGCATACCAATGTTGCACATACAATAATGTACCTGTAGACGAAGTCAAGTTCGTGAGTGAATTATGACGACCTCGAAGGACCTTGGTCTGTAGACTGAAGATGTTTGTGTTACTCTCCGTCCGTCATGCCCCTTATCGTGCCGGCCGATAGGAACATTCTCCATGATCCGTTCCCGTGAGTCAAACGAGCAAGTCTCAAACACGCCCACTACTAATCAAGCGTGGACTCATGAGCTTGTTGCATTGACTCGTGGTGTATAGCGTGGTAAAGTTACATGTATGAGGGAGTTTCTAGTAATAGGCAAGATAAAAAAGTGATGTGAACCCGAGGTGTAGGATCGAAAACACCTTGATAACGTGCTCACGTACCCACCTCTCCACACGACGTTGGTCGGTTACATTCGGCTCTTTCGCATGGAAGAAATGTGCAGGCATTATGTCGCAAACCACGTGGATCGTTGTTCATTCGTACGTACTCGAGCCTGGTACTGTAATATACTATCGTGTGAAGAATTGATGCCGCGTGCGAATCAAAGCAGAGGAAGAGACACCGAGCAGGCCTAGAGCTCTGTGATGGCATTTTGCCGAAAGAGCGGTGGTGCAAATCGGAAGTCGATCCTTTTCGGAAACCACCACCGCGTAACTTGTGGGCTGTGCAGCGACTTTTTCAAACAGACAGAAGCCCTATGTATCTTGTTTGGGTTTTATTAATATCGATATTGTTATAATTATCATGATATCGATCTCCGATGGCGAACTCTGTTTCTGATCAAGAGTGGCATTTTGATTCTGACCTCACCAGGCAAAACCCAAGACGATACAAGCCGTGCGGTCATCTTATCATTCTCTGCATCTAGCGATCGAGAGCAAAGTTGGAAGTGCGGGCGCCCAAGGATCGGTCCAGCGGTAGATCAGCACGAGTGCATTGTCGTTTGTCGGCTCTGCATTGGTGGCTCATCAGGGTCCAGGAGATGCCTGCTGGTCCGAGAGTCAGTTGTGGGACTTGTGGCAGAAGGTCGAAAGCGCCAACTCTATGGGGGGTGCTATGCGTCAGCTCCAAGCTCGTGTGTCGCCGTCTTTTTGCAGTGTCATGGTCATGCACCGTGGTGGTCTAATTGCGAATCACCGCTCCACTCGAGCTGAGCAGTGCTCATTGCTCAAGCCGCGTAGGGCTAACGAGGAGTCACAGGAGGACCGTTGTCATTTGGCCCATTACGCCGTTTGTGCTTGGGGCAGGTCCACTATCTCCTCGTCTCCATACTACTACAAAACCTCCTTGCTTTCTCTTGCTCAGTGGCCGAGAGACCTGTGGAGCCCCATGGAATATTGATCAAGTCTGACTTTGCCGGCCGTATCGTAGCAGCCACACTCGTTTACTCAAAGCACCATTCATTCGAGGCTTTTATCAGCAAAGAACGGGATTTCTTTGATAGATCCGTCACACCGCCGCTGCAAGACAATCTGACTCCATTATTATTGACGGGTACGCACACCATTCCCGTTGTCTACACATCTCTCTTTTCTTTTTGATCCGAGTCATTAAGGAATGATCCGATTGAGCTCGGTTATACCTCCTTGTACCTCAGATCATTAATACAATCACATCCCCATCACTTGTGTTGATCTTGTACACCTTTTCTGATAGTCGAAGGACAGATCCGGTCTTTGTTAGACAATACCGACTCGCCGCAAGCCCTCTCAGACATAGTTTGGCTGTCCGATCGTTTCAGGCTCTTATCTAAGTGCTTCTAACATTGTTGTCACCGCTGGATTGCGACTGCGATACGCACCGACCTTCCTGCGTGCTGTTGCATATGAACCACCTTCGTTTTATCTCTTATCAATATTTTTGTTCTGGTTGTCGACATGAGTCCTCCACAACAACATGTTCGCCAAACAACGACATCAACCACTCGTCGAGTCTTGCCTACTCGGCCTCTCCGACCCCCACCACTCGGCTCTCGCAAAAACAGTCATTGTGGTCCAAGCAAGAAGAGCCCTGTCGGTAGTAAGCCTAGCAACGCTTTTGGGAGGAATCCACAGAAGAAAGAGTCGGCATTACAATTAGACACAGAGGAGGAGGACATGGCTGGCCTGCCCCAGTTCTGGTAAGCAACGACGAACATGGATATGCGACTTGTCGACTAACAAGCTGCTGCAGTGCTACTTGCGAGAAGCAGATCCTGACTCCTGCTGGCATCTCAATCTTGTATTGCTCCGAAAGGTAAGAAGGCTTGCAGATCATGGTCAACAGCATGGACATGCACTGACTGTCTTGTAGCTGCCGAAGAAAGGACACCAATAAACCTCTCAGTCATTCAATATTGCCTTCGGAACCATCGCCGCAGCCAACTACACCCAGGACTTCGTACTTTGGCGACGACACTCGTCACGATATCCTTCCTATGCGTTCGCCTACTGTGGTTCGCCCTCCTTCGCTGGCGTTCTCCGATAGTTCCGACTCGTCTTCGATCAATGAGACGCGCCCTTCCTATAGATATAGCGAGAGTGACGCCTCTGGCCACAATCATCACCACCCACAAGTCTCTCGCCGCTCAAGCTATGAGCCTTTCTCTACTCCTTCACTCTCACACACGCCAGCATCGTACATAAGCACTGCTGGCTCATACCTCTCGAGCCGTCCCTTGCAGCGTCGTTCAAATCCTTATAGCGCCTCGTTCAGCTCACTTTCGGTCGACCTCGTCACGCCAGTCGTCAACGCCGAACCCTTGACTGGACCTTCAAGTCTTCATCAGAACGCTTCCCTAAGGAGTTGCGCCAGCACCAGCACTGCCTTTCGTGTTGCAGAAGGCGAAATGAGCTACGAGAAGAATTCGTATATGCCTAACACTTCGCCCAGTGCTGGCAGTCTTAAGCAGCTCTTTTCTCACGAAGCCATGCAGGCCTCTCCACGAGCCTCTCATCACTTTCCCGCTTCCCGAGATTGGCAAGAGAATCGGGAGCATCGCGAGACTCCTATCTTCTGAACAATAGCGACAAGGACAACACCTTAGTTTTTCACACCTTATTTCTTATTAATGTTACGAATCATACGACAGGCTAGATGGATGGGATGGGATTATCTTTACTATGGAAAAGCATTCGAAGTGGTACTAAATGGACAAAATTGCATCTTTGCATCAGGATATCCGGGTAGTCATGGGAGTTAAAGGAAATACCCAGCGCATTAGGAGTATTATGGACCAAAAAGTGGCTTTGTTCTTGTCTCACAATCAAGTTCTTCTTTCGAAGCGTACACGCTTCTTGACATCTTTCCTAATGTTTCCGTCACTCGTGTTACCATCAATACTCGCACATGCGTGATCATGGCACGTTTTGCTTTCTCTCGTGGTTATGGCTTCGGATACCGTTCTTCCAATAAGGTCTGTGCGTTTCAACTCAAGAATGCTCTTTGAGCCACTCGTATCCCATCTTCAAAGCACATGCTTTTGTAAATCTATACAGATGCAAAATGCCATGCGAAGGGTAGTAGTAACAGGCCTCGGAGCAATTACCCCTCTCGCCGTCGGTTAGTGTCAGGAATCTTCCCGTCGCGAAGTCGTACTGATGAAATCCCAGGTGTTCGACCAACATGGCGTCGTCTCATAGACAGCCATTGCGGTGTAGTTTCCATCAGAGACCGAGGTGAGAAATTCGCCTCGTTACCGTCCCAAGTTGCCGGTGTCATACCGTCTGGCAGTAGAGCAAGCGGTGGCTGGGATGCCACCGAATGGTTGCAATCAGGAGTGAGTAACCACCTTACCGCGCTTGACTACAGAATATGCAGCGATGTTGATTGCTTGTCTGAAGGATGAACGCAAAATGGCATTGTTTGCGCAATATGCCATGGCCTGCACCGAAGAAGCACTGAGAGATGCGAAATGGATGCCTCAGTCAGAGGAGGATCTCCAAGCAACGGTAAGTCGGAAAAGCGGATGCGAGGTATCAATTTGTTAACACTTTCCCTCAGGGTGTATACATTGGTTCTGGTATTGGCAGCTTGGATGATGTTTACAATACATCCGTCAGCTTTGATTCTGGTGTAAGTCCAAAGTACCACTACATTCTGGACCTTTTAATTAAGTTTCAGGTACAGGGCTACAAGAAGGTTTCACCGCTTTTTGTCCCTAGACTACTCATCAATTTGGCTGCTGGGCATATTTCCATGAGATATGGGTTTAAGGTATTTCCGAATATTTCGGCAGATTTCAGCAACACAACCTGACTAAAGAGTTTAGGGTCCCAACCATGCAGCGACCACAGCATGTACTACAGGAGTTCACGCCATTGGTGATGCCGCCCGAATGATCTCCTTCGGAGACGCAGATGTTATGGTGGCAGGAGGCGCAGAGTCCTGTATTCACCCACTAGCAATTGCTGGCTTTGCACGAGCAAGGAGTCTAGCTACAGACTGGAATGATCGTCCGTCCGAAGCATCTAGGCCATTTGACCGTTCCAGAGCCGGTTTTGTCATTGGCGAGGGAGCAGGTGTTGTGGTACTTGAGGTTGGAATGACAAAGTGCTGATCATCTCGCCACGATCTTACTGACGACGCCGTTTAGGAATTGGAACACGCCAACGCACGAAATGCTCATATATATGGCGAAATCATAGGCTATGGGCTCTCTTCCGATGCACACCATATGACGGCTCCTCGGGAAGACGGGCAGGGACCTTATCTTGCTATGAAGCGCGCTCTGAAGCAAGCAGGTATCAAACCAGCGAACGTGGACTATATCAACGCGCACGCCACTTCGACAGTGCTGGGTGATGCCGCCGAGAATCGTGCCATCAAAACGTTGATGCTTGGTGAAGAAGGACATGAAATTGCCAGCAAGGTCAACGTCAGTAGCACAAAGGGTGCGATCGGTCATTTGTTAGGTGCTGCAGGGGCTGTAGAGACGATCTTCAGCATGCTCGCACTACAGCACGTAAGTCCGCATTTTCATTACAGGAGACCACAATAATATGCTTACAAGATTCAGAACATCCTTCCGCCAACCATCAACCTCGATCAAGCAGGCGACCCTGCTGCTGACTTCGACTGTAACTACGTCCCGAACGTAGCCCAGGAACAAAAGGTCCGAATTGCGTTGTCCAACAGCTTTGGCTTTGGAGGCACGAATGCTAGCATCTGCCTAAGTAAATACGAAGGATAAACTCCCAACCACTACAGCTTGGATCATTTTTTCCAATCTCTCCTTTCCGGCCGATGTTTTCACCCTACTTTGGGGACAGGAGCTAGTTTCGAACGAGTGAACAATTCTCAATGCTTTATGTCTTCTGACGGCTTTGTTGATTTTGAACCTCTACATCGCGAAAATCATAACACATCGATGACAAGAAGACATTGAACCCTTTGGTAAGAGGCCTAGAAATAATAGGTAGGCATTTGTCGTAATAATATCATAATATAAGCGTCAAGAAACCGTCCCGCCATTTGTTGATTCGACCCCGCCATCCAGCGCCGCATGCCCCACTCGTTGTGTAGATAAGGACTCACTCGTTATTAACCTGATATAACAAAAATTTTCTCAGTTTCTTCTCTCTCTACTTGTACAAAGAAACTTCAGTCAAGGGCCAGGAACCGAGGAAGACAGTGGATCTGTGTTTTCCAGCAAAAAAAATGGCTGGAGCGGACGGCAATGCGGTTTATCAACGACTTCGAGCCAAAGGCAGGCTTTACCACACAAAAGTCCCGGTTCTGAATCGATTGCCTTTTGCTTCCATTGCCATCATCTCTTTGTTGGTTGTTGTTAACCTTGCGGTATGGATTGCCGTTGGAATTGTCCTTGTATGTTTGATCATGTGCCTTTTGTGATATGACATCTGATCCCATGCTGATGAACCTTTGCTCGCAAAAGAGTTACCACACGTATGTTTTATTTCCTATCGTGAGATCTGGGAAGACTGATGAAGATTGGGAGCTAAGGTGAAGTATCCAGGTCTCTTGTTTCTACGGCTGTGCTTGCGTACTCGCTTGGTCTTCGACATGCTCTTGATGCAGATCATATCTCGGTATTTGCTTGGCTTAGATCGTCCTTCATATGTGTATACTGATCCTAGAAGGCCATCGATCTTATGACTAGACGCCTGGTGGCTACTGGACAACGACCGGTGTCAGTGGGGACTTTCTTCTCCCTCGGCCACTCTACGTACGACCATTTCCTTCACTGTCCTTGAAAACCGGGCACTAAGTTAGACATAGGATCGTCGTCGTAACATCCATAGTGGTAGCTTCAACCGCCGCAGCCGTCTCTGATCGATTTGGCGCTTTCTCCCGTGTTGGTGGTATAATAGGCAGTACCGTCTCAGCTACTTTTTTGATCGTGCTGGGTATCATGAACGTCTTCATTCTATACAAATTAATCAAGCAGTTGCGACAAATAATCAACACACCTGCAGACGCAGAGCAGCCAGAATTCCAGATCGAGGGTGGTGGCTGTCTCTTCCAAGTCCTGAAGAGAATGTTCAAGCTAATTGACAGGTGAGTCCTGTAGACATCACTTTGTTCATACAAGATTGCCCAAGGGCTGACAAACGAATGGTAACAGACCTTGGAAAATGTACCCTCTAGGTGTGCTCTTCGGTCTAGGCTTCGACACATCTTCAGAAATCGCTCTTTTGGGCATCAGTGCCATATCAGCTTCCCAAGGCACATCCATCTGGCTGATTCTACTTTTCCCTGTCTTGTTCACTGCTGGAATGTGTTTGCTCGATACGACTGATGGCGCTTTGATGATGGCGTTATACACATCTACTCGTCTCGCCAAGGACAACATCGCAGTATTGTACTATCAATCCGTGTTGACTGGAGTTACAGTTATGGTCGCTGTAGTCATCGGTGTCATACAGTTCCTCGGAATGCTTCAAGGTGCTGCGGATCTGTCGGGTGGATTCTGGGATGGCGTCGAGGTTGCTAGTGACAATTACGATATCATCGGTAAGTCTCCATGTCTGAGGTTTTACTATCACGTTTCTTAACACGGTATTCTAGGTGGTGCGATTTGTGGCTCTTTCGTCGTGTTCGGTGTCTTGAGCGCCATCCTATATCGTCCTTGGCGACGAAGAGTCGATGCAAAGAGGGATGCGCTTGTCAGTAACAGACATGACGACGACGGAGAAAGCATGCCTGAGGATGTCGAGATCGATCCGGTGGTCCACGGTGAGCCTCAAGTGATTGGCGAAGAGTCTTCTTCTGCACAGGTGCTGCTTCCCGATCGCAAAGGCGTCGATGTGGTATAAAACTTGAATGGGCAGTGATCGACGATGTTTGTCTTCTAACCACGAACTATTTTCTCGAGGCCGTGTTGTACAGTGAAATGGAGACATGATTTAGGGGTCAATTTTTCAAGTTATAGATAGATAATAATAAAACCAAGCATTTTCTGTGTTATGTCTAGACCGATCTTTGAAGAGTCTTCCTTGGTACTTACACGTTGCTTCGCTCTAGAGCATTTTGTAGAGTTACCAGCATCACACTAGACTGCCCAGAGTTTTCCGGAGGACTCATACGCTCATCAGATGCGCGATATATGGAACAAAGAGGCCATTATGTAATAGTTGTTGTCACAAATGGTGTGGGTGTATGACATCCATTCAGCTCATGACGTCCGGTACTCCCTCAAGACCTCCAGCTAGATACTTCTCCAGAGTATCAGCTTGCTCTGCATAAAACTTGTTCATGATCTCATCAGTGACATATCCCATGTGCCTAGACAACTGTTAGCATACTTTACGAGTAAGAGGTATGAGTGAAACACTCGGCACTGCCAGATTGAGCCGAGAAGCTGCTAGGATCATGGGGCAACATAACACACAGAGACAAGATATTCGAGCACTCTGATGTGGTCTAGCTAGTCCATGTCTTGCATAGTGGTTCAAATCATGGCCGATACCTCTTGTTTGCACATCAGTTTACATACGGTGAAAGTACGACCAGTGATCTTCCATCTTGTCCCCAAGAGGTGGTCCTCCAAGGACTGTCTTTTGGTAAGGGTTCGACATTGTACACGTCCAAGGCTGCACCACGAATTGCACCTTTGTTCAAAGTATTCAGCAATGCCTGTTCATCGATAATGGGGCCTCGAGAAGTATTGACGAGGACTGAATTCTTCTTCATCATGGCAAGTTCGTCTGCGCCAACAAGACCTCGGCTGCGATCAGAGAGCACGTAATGGACGCTAACAACATCGGCTGTCTGGAAGAGCTCTTCCTTAGTGACGGCCTTGATTGAACCTTTGGGTACACCGGCCTTCTCTGCTGCCTGGTCGGCTTGCTCCTGAGTAAGATTGGTGCTCCAAGAAACGACTTTCATGCCAAAGCCAAGGATAGCGGTGCGCGCAGCATTAGTACCTAATCTCCCAAGTCCAAGTGCACCGTAGGTCTTATTCGAAAGAGTGAAACCGAGACCAGTCTGGAAGGGACCACCAGAGCGCAAAGCAGCATCCTCGATAGGTATACGTGATGCGAGAGCCAAGAGGAGGGCAAAACAATGCTGTGTGGTTGCATCGTACTCGGGAGCGGGTCTAACGAGATGTGCAAGCTCCGGGTTTCTGACTTCGCGGTTGCCAGGAGTTCCTGCGACCAAGATACCCAATTCCTTGGCGGCAACCAAATCAATGCCCCTGTTGCGCATGCCGGTCGTGATGAGGAGTTTGAGATTGGGCAGTGCAGCAAGTAGTTCTCTGGTAAAGGGTGTCCGCTCACGCATGGAACTGATAATCGAGTATTTCTTGAGACGGGCAGCTTGGGTCTTGACATTTTCCGGACTGGTAGGCAAGACAGTGTCTGGAAAGCTGTCTACTTTGATATTCGGGATATGCTTGAAGTACTTGGGCGCGATGCCTGCATAATCGTCTAGGACAGCAATTGTGATGGTAGCCATGTTGATCTGGATATGGGAAGGAAAAGCGATAGGCAGATGGATGGCCAGACGACAGTGTAAATCAAGAAGGAACAATTGTAGAGATATAGTTACCTGAACTTACCTTACACAAGCTGCTTGCCTGACGCAATGAGGGGGATATCATCATGTATGTCGGATCTGCCCCACGGCAGTGACGGCTGTCAAATAGGCAAATACTCAAGCAGCTCATAGACACGAAAGTCGAATAACCTAAAAGTCATCTTTCAAGAATGAGAAGCTCTAACCTCAACACACCGCTTGGTTGAAGATCCAAGGCAGATCTCGACTTATGAGCAGGGTTGGGTTGCGAGAAGAGCAGAAATGCATCTCGCTCCTTTCACTGCAGACCTCGGAAGTGAGAGTGCGAAGGCGCTTATCTTATCGGTGAGCTTGGCGCATAACTATACATGTATTTATACGCGTACTCTACGGATGTACATCATGCTCAGTCAAGGGCGCGTTTCCACCATCATCATTGTTACCATCCTTGACCATCCACGGCATCCACGCAAGCAATGAGTTCCCTCTTGCAGCTGTCAGACGTGGCCGATCTGGTCCCCCGGCAGGATGCAGACTTTTTCAAGGACAGAGTGGCAGACCTGCTCAAACGCAACAGCAAGAACTTCCCCGGAGCCCAGCCTGTGAGCTTCTCGCGCAAGCACTTTCGCGACCTCCAAGACACAGACTATTACCTCTGCGAAAAGACCGATGGCATCCGCTGTCTCCTCTACCTCACCTTCTTCTCAGACGGCAGCGACACGACCGAGGCCCACATGCTGATCGACCGCAAGAACGACTACTACAACATCGACAACCCCCACTTTCATTTCCCTTTACCCAACGCGCCCGATGAGAGCTACCATACAGAAACGCTGCTCGATGGCGAACTTGTCCTGGATAAACTGCCCGATGGAACCGAGCGCCGCACCTTTCTAGTCTTCGACTGCCTCGCTCTTGATGGCAACATCTTGATGCATCGCACCCTGGACAAGCGCATGGGTCACTTCATCAAGAACGTACTGAAACCTTATGAATCGCTTCTGTCAAGATATCCTGAAGAGAAACAAGAGCAACCATTCACCGTCGCTGTCAAGAAGATGGAAAAGGCTTATGGTATCATGATGATGCTGAGGGACGTTCTGCCCTCACTGCCCCACGGCAATGATGGCCTGATATTCACTTGTCGCACCTCGGCTTACGTTACTGGCACGGATCCCAAGATTATCAAATGGAAGCCTCCGCACGAAAACACGGTCGACTTCAGGCTGCAACTGGGCGAATTTCCCATGGCCGAAGAAGACGGCGAGACATTCACTGACTACGACGCTTGTCCTCCATTGAAACTTCTCGTCTTCCATGGAAACAGACGGAATGAAGTGTTTGCGCCTCTACATGTAACAGCTGCCGAGTGGGAGAAGATGAAGAGCGTGGGTCAAGTGCTAGATGGTCGCATCATAGAATGTCACAAGGACGAACAGGGTCATTGGCGGTTCAAGGCCGAGCCGGATGGTACACCGCGATTCAGAGATGACAAGACTGAAGCCAACCACATCTCGACTGTCGAGAGTGTATTGGAGAGCATCGAAGATGCTGTGACTGAGCAGGATCTCCTGGACAATGCCAGAGCCATCAGCGTGCAGTGGCAGAGGCGTAAAGCAGAAGGAGAAGCAGCGGCACGTGCTGCACGTGCTGCACAACACCCAAACGGTACGGCATCACGAGCATGAAGCGAGCAGGGATAGAGATGAGCATGGCACAGTAGGTCTAGGGCGTTTTGGTTGTGGGATATGTGCGAGTTGATGAAGAAAGATACCCGGTCATATATGAAGATGACTACTGCGGCGTTTGGTAAGTGCTACAAAGAGTCTAGTAGCACAGAGTACTGTATCTCAAAGGATAGGGGGAGAGATAGCATGGACATTGGTTCTCAGCAAACATAGTGCCATCCAAGAAGATACATACTTACACAGAAGAATCGAGACTATTGGAGGGAGGTCCCCTGGGAGCTCACGATCATTGTGATACAATTATGTCGAGGCTTTCTTCCACCAGAACGACTTGGACATGTGCAGAGAAAGCGAACCTACTAGCAGTAGTAGAGTCCGCCGAAGACCCAATCTTAAATGATGAAGATGATCAATAGGTAAGGTACTTGTGATGGCGGGAAGGAATGAAAGGAATGATTGCTTCTTGATGATGATGATGATGATGATGATGATGATGATGATGATCCTGATTGCATTGCGGACAAGGCTCAAGCGGAACACTTGCCCTCGTACCATAGCGCAGCCTACGGACTCTACCTGGTCAAGTACCGTCGTATCCGCCATCTCCCATCTACGACAAGTTGATTTGCCCAGCTGAATTAATTGATCAATCATTCGCTACTGCGCGATAGGCCATCGTATCCTCAGACACCAACGTCGACTGTCTCATTCCGTGCCACTCCATCACATCCCAAACGAAATCCTCAATTATCTCCGCCCTTTGTTCAGATCTACTACTGCAGCCTGCGAACAAACTTACACTTTTCGCCTGCCACAACCGTCGCCCTTCTGTTGTTCCAGATTGCCCATCGTCATTCATCACTAGTAGCGACGCATCCATCCATTTGCGCCGAGCGATCAGTCAGTCCCGATTCGATCAGTCCCAATCCAGAGAACAGAGTCTCAAGAGCAGATCAAGCAGACCAAAGAGACCAGTGGACACGAGGTCAGGTGCCCGCTGGGTAGTTGAGTGGTGAGGAAGAGGCGGCCGAGGGCAAATGGATCCGCAAAGCGTGGCCTTTATTCCTCACAGTACCGAATCCTGGCGCCTGTACAACGACTTGCTGCGGGTGCAGCAGGTCCAAGCCGACCACGCCGATCGCCTCCTCCGCCTTGAACGCCGCCAGGAAGACGACGCCAGAATGAAGTCGGTCTGGGGCGGCGCCTCGCCCTTCCCCAGTGTCCTGAGTGGCACGCCTCAGCAAGCCCCCATCCACCACCTCAAGGATTTCGACGACGATCCGGCCAACCTGATAGGCAGTCTGCACCTGGACCCAGATGAAGAGCCCCGTCGTATGGGTGCCACCTCTCGTGCCAACAGTGTGCGATTCGATGAAACCGCCAACCAGGGTCACTGGTCACATGCCTCGCGCTCGTCCATCGACTTCCTCCCGCGTAGTGCTAGTAGCATGGGCGGTCTTGGTATGACCGAACGCACCTCTTCCTACAAGTCCGATGGTCGCGCCAGCTCTGTACACTCGGTCAGATCAGCCGCCTCGGGCCGTGCCAGTAGCATCAATCTTGACACGGGCTACACATCTCCTGTCGATACTCCGTCCGTTGCGCCTGGTCTCCTGATACTGGGTCCGGTCCCTGCAATCGTCCGTTGCTGGATGAACACAAACTTCAAGCATCATGCTCTCCTCTACGCTGCAGTGTCTACGGCGTCGTACAAGTCTCAGCTGGACTTGCGCCTTGTCCAGTCTCTCGGCCTGGAAGACTGTATCAACCGCTCTAGCTCTGGCGCAAGGACTATTCAGCTACCTGTATACTTTGCCGAAGCCATTCCTCATCCCGCCTCTTCACGATCTAGTAGCCCGGCTCCTCAGGTGCCTTCTGTTACGGTCGAGTTCAATGTTCTTGACCGCTCCGAAGGCATCTTTTCCGACTCCAAGGCCATACAAATTGTCATTGGTAGCGATGTATTACGGGCCCGAAATGGTGACATTCTCTTTTCGTCCAACAGCATGACTCTCTACGACGATGACCAGGCTAAGTTATCCATACCGCTTGTGCGCCCAGAAGACGAAGCAACCTTCAATTCCTTGACCATAGCACCCTCCACGCCGGTCGTCAGGCCCGAAGCATCTTTTGAGCAGGACCTTCATCACCTCAATGGACTAGGTCAGAATGAACCCGGCACCATGACCGAGGACATCGATTACGAGCATGCAACCCCTTCAAAGCTTACTATGGAGAGTCTGCCCACGTCTGTCGAAAGACCTGCGAGCCGTGCCACATCTATTCCCAATGAGCTTGCGGCACCGGTCGTCTCAAGGAACACAGAACCTAGTAGCAGAGACTCGAATGAACCAGTGCAGACACCAACGTCTGCACAAACAGTTTCATCACCTTCAATCTGGAGCAATTGGCGTCGTGAAGCACCGAATCAGAACACAGCATCAGACGGTACAACAAAAGCCAAGGAGTCTGGCTACCAGCGCCGCGATGGTGGAATCAAGGTGTTGCGACCGACAAGAAGCGTCAGTCGAACAATATCTGGTGCTTCCATGGCATCAGCATCGGCAGCGGCATCACCTGCTGAGGGCAAATCGAGGTTCTTTGATGAAGGCAAAAAACGAGTACACTCAGATGCGGCGGCAGGGGATGAAAAGAGCACAGGCCGTAGAGCGACGATGGCTGGTGACAACCTAGCGGAAGTGTCAACACAAAAGACCAGGGCTAATCCTGCGGGTGGAGCGTCGGCTTTTTCTTGGTTGAAATCATGAATTTAATGCAAGACAGGAGCGACACATAGGCAGTGATGAATGACAGCGGAGCTATATGCACGAGACTGGCGTGTGAGAGAAGAGAATCACAGCTCCATTAATGATATCTACAGAACAGCAGCAACGCAAAGGGTCCGGGAAGGGAAGACCAGTGGTCTCGATAGGAACCACACTGAGCGATAATAATGACAAACATAACAGAACATGGTGGTTTGTGTTTCTGCCATGAGCGAAAACATGTCTTGATGTGTTCACATGAGATCTCTAAAGTATGTTCTGAAAGAGACTGTGGCTCCATCGTGCTCAGTTGTGTTTCTGGTCATGTCATTCAATTCTTGTTGCAAGATGAATGATTGTAGCGCTCCGTTTGATAGACCAATGGGATAGTGGTCAATTATTAAATCGTTAAGAATACTCTAAAGCAGGCGAGAACGGCAGTGGCCTTCAAACGCCGAGCAGAAAGCAGGAAGGCACGTCACGACAAACAGAAGCAGCAAATTCATTGGCGTTTGTCGACAAGCTAATTATTATTGTACAGTACAACACGGCCGTTTGTCTCGTATCCCGTCTTTCTGCTTTCTTTCATCTTCGCTCACCGTCTAGATTAAGAGCGAGCTGCCATACCACGGCGGCTCACCCGGCATCACGACGGCTTCTTCGAAGAAACGCAAGACCGACCACTCTGTCGACACCGCCGACCCGAACCACCGCTACGAGCACGAGCAGTCCGCGCATGACCCAGTCCATCAGCGCTACGCCTCGCCGCAAACTTCTTCTTCTATCTCGGACAGCCCTGCAACCGGCACTCCGTCCTCACCCTTGCATCACATCCCTCCACATCTGCGCTCCGAATCGCGAGGCAGTTCGCCCAGCGACGCCTACGCCCAGCTTGCTCTGAGTGAAGATATGAATCCAGCAAACAACGACCCGAACAGCCGTCCCGCGAGTCCTGCCAAACGTTCCGCCGCAACCATGGAGGGTGCCGAACCCAACCAAGATAAGGCCATGTCAGAGTCAGACCCTCCTCCGTACGAGGCCAATCAAGAGACGACAGTTCCAATGGGTATCGATGAGCAGATAAAGCATATCATGGGTCTCGTCAGTACGGAATTGGAGGAGGGTTCAAAGGGCTTTGTCGTGGCAAACCAATGGCTTCGTCGGGTTATGGCAAGAGCAACCACGGCAAATCCAAAAGAATTTGACCCCCAAGATATTGAGGGAGAAGTGGGAAAGATCGACAATTCGTCTGTTGTTGTGCCGGGTAAGTGTTCATGTTGATGCTGGCTGCGGCCGGACTTGGAACTGGAGCTGAAGACGGAGCTACAGGTGCTTTTGACAACCCCGTTCGCTTTTCGGACAAGAACGACCTGCCTTTTGTGCCTCTCCGTGTAGGTGCCGAGAGGCCTGCCGACTATGACATTCTCCCTGAAGAGGCATGGAATCAGGTAGTGAGCTGGTATGGCCTTGCAGAGGGACAGCTCCCCGTTGTACGCTTCGCACACAACACCAGCCCTCCTGGCACAACCGTCAAGAACATTGTATATGAGCTTAATCCGCCCGTATTCACAATTCGCAAGGTCCTCGGTGCTGCCGCTCCGTCACAATCCAACACTTCCGATGCTGCCGCTGCTGTAAAGTTGGTCGCCTCGCGTACAGAGCGCTTCCAGACATTCTTGGCTCGTGCAAAGCAGGCTGCTGGCATCCCAATGCCACACAAGGTGCGCATTTGGAGACAATTGGTATCCTCACAGATCTCTGGACCCAAGGCCGATGCAGCTACTCAGGGCATTCCCAGCCCTCCTGTGTCTAGAGCGACCTCACCTTCTCCCACCGCTTCTCAAACTTTGATTGTCAATGCCCCTACCTTTACCAAGTGGGCCGAAGGCGTTGATTACGAGTCTGTGGATTCCAAAGATCACACAAACAATGAGAAATATGACGGCAAGGCCACCTTGGACATTCTTGCCATGATCACTGACCAGACCCTGGTGCTTGAAGAGCAGATTCGTGGTCCAGCTGGTGGTGAGTTTGCTTCTGACAGCCGTAGGAAGCCTTTGCAAGCTGCCTCGCAGACCACCCAAAGTGGAGCCTCTAGCCGGCGCACCAGTCCTGCTCCTTCTGAAGCCATGACACGTGGCCGCACACGCAAGGATGGCAAACCACGCGGTGCTATTGGCTTGACTAACTTGGGAAATACTTGCTACATGAATTCGGCCCTACAGTGCATCAGTAGAGTCGAAGAGCTCGCTGTCTATTTCCTCTCCCAGAAGCACAAGACTGAAATCAACTCCGACAACCCACTCGGCTACAACGGCAAGATTGCTAATGCATATGCGAGTCTGCTCGCTGGCCTCTACAATGACAACTCTACCTCTGCATACCGTCCCTCTGGCTTCAAAGGTGCTTTGTCCATGGCCCAGCCCATGTTTTCGGGCTACGGCCAGCAGGATTCGCAAGAGTTCTTGAGCTTCCTTGTCGATGCTCTTCATGAGGATCTTAACCGCATTCACAAGAAACCTTATATTGAAAACCCGGACTCGGACGACAGCACCGTCCATGACCCCGAGGCCATACGACAACTCGGCGACAAGTATAGAGAAATACATACTGCCCGCAACGATTCAATTGCCATGGATCTTTTCAACGGCTTCTACAAGAACACCATGGTCTGTCCAACCTGCGAGAAAGTCAGCGTCACCTTCGATCCTTACTCCCTTCTCACCTTGCAACTCCCCATCGAGAATACTTGGCAAGCAAAGATCATGTTTATGCCTCTTTCTGGATACCCCTCTGCCTTTGAGATCGACATTGACAAGAACGCCCCCATAAGAACACTAAAAGAGTTCTTTGTCAAGAAAATTGGAAATGGTCTTACTCGAGACCGCCTCTTGTTTGCTGAAATGTTCAGTCATCGCTTCTACAAGGTCATGCCTGATTCACTCTCCATCTCAGAAGCTGCCATTGAGGCCCGAGACATACTGTGCATGTACGAGCTTCCCGCCGCCCCTACCAATACTGCCTTTGTCCCGAAGAGACAGGCGTATCGATCGATCTATGAGAATTCGTCAAATGAATTGCCCGATATGGATTCGCCTCTGGCAGAGACTATGGCCATACCCATTCTTCATGCTAAGGGTGAGAGCCGACCTGGGTCGCCAAACCTTGTATTGAATCCCACTTTCATCACTGTCACTAGAGAGGAGGCAAAGGACTACGATGCTATCATGCGACGTATCCTTGCCGCTATTGCTCCCATGACATCCAAACGGTTCCTCGAAGATTTTGACGAGAACCTTTCACAACAGACTACTGTCACAAACAACAATACTGAGAACGAAGCTGTCGATGTATCTATGCAAGACAGTAGCGTAGCTCCTGCTAGCCAGCCTTCCTTTATGCAGCCTGGTGGACGCATTCCTAATGGCTTGAGAAGTGCATTTGAAGTCAAGTATACTCCACCTTCAAGCGAAATGTTCGGCACAGGCACAGGTAGCTTAAGCAACGTGCGCTCCATGCAAGAGAGGGTTCGCGCTCCTGGTGAGCGGAGAAACTCAACCTCATCATCAACTTCCGACTCCTCTCGCAAGAGCGGAGACTCTGGCTTCAGCGACAACGGAAGGACCTCCTCTGAGAGTGACGAAGATGCTGATACAGCTGTTGACTCGTTCAAAGCCACAGAGCCCAGTTCCTTCTCTGGCGATGTGGAGAGCGAGGACGAACTCAATGCTCCTTCTGCCCTCGAGGGCTTGTCAGCAAAGGAAAGCCGTAGGGAAAAGTTTTCACGCAAAAAGGCCCTCAAAGCAAACTCACGGAGGATTCGCAATGGCAGACAGCCCAAACGCCCTAATGCCATGCGTTCGCCAGTTGTGGAGACATCCAACTCTGATGTCGAGGACGGTTATTACATCAAGCTTGGCGAGTGTATTGTTGTGGACTGGCACAAGGACGCCTTCGATGCACTCTTTGGAGGCGCTGATGACCAAGGTCGGTTTACCTTTGACGAGAAGGAAGTGCCGCTGGTAGAAGACCAGGAACTTCAGGCTAAGAAAAACAAGCGTCTTCAACGTAAAAAGACTGGTATCACTCTTGATGATTGTTTCACCGAAACCGGCAAGACAGAAGTGTTGTCCGAGGATAATGCATGGTATTGTGGCCGCTGCAAAGAGCTACGTCGCGCAAGCAAGACATTGGAGATGTGGACCACGCCTGACATCCTCGTTGTGCATCTCAAGCGTTTCAGTGGTGAGCGATATCGACGTGACAAGGTTGACATCCTTGTGGATTTCCCCGTGGAAGGCCTGGACTTGACTGAAAAGGTTGGCTGCAAGGAAGACGGCAAAGAATACATCTATGATCTGTTTGCTGTCGACAACCATTACGGCGGTCTTGGTGGAGGTCATTACACTGCATACGCAAAGAACTTTTACGACGGCCAGTGGTATGACTATAATGGTGAGTTCCTAGATCAAGGCCTTTCGTTTTACATGAACATGGAATGTCAAAGCTGACCTACATATTTGCAGATTCTTCCGTCAGCAGACAGAACCCAGCCGGCGTCGTCTCTACGGCTGCATACCTGCTCTTCTATCGCCGCCGTTCGTCCACACCGCTAGGCCCACCTTATCTGCAGGAGCTCGTAAACAAGGCACGTAACCCCAGTGATGGTTCCGACGTTGATGACGAGTCGGGGGAAGGCACGCGTCTCGGCGACAATTCCTCAGCTTCCTCTCGCCTGCTTGGGTCGTCGAACGCTGGAGCAGTAGGAGCAGAAGTCGCCATCACCGGGACGCTTCAGCAGGGAGTCAACGCCGATGGCCCTGGCAGAGGAGCGAACCAGGCAGCGAGGTTGATGAATGATGATTACGAGGACGAAGGCGTGTCTTTGGACGACGATCTTTACAACGATAACAACATGACGGCTGTCACACTTCACCAAGAAGAGCCGACTTGGAACTGGGACAACATCGAGAATAACGATACCATGACCATCAATACTCCTGCCGGGTCAGACCAACCTGAAGCGGGATCTGATGTCGAAGACCGTTTCATGGATTTCCAGGACGACAACGACAACGACCACGACATGCAGAACGGCACAACTCCAGCCGTGGCGGAAGAGGCCGTTGATCAACAAGATCTCAATGGCGGATCGAATAAGTAGTACAGTCAGGTGAACCGTAGATATTGGTTCAATGAAAGAAAGAAGCATTGGAGATGCTCCATCTGTAGACGTGCCTGCCGCAGAAGGCAAGGTGGCAGAACAAAATAGATCATCATTGTATACGATATATCCGACTTTTGTTCCGTGCCCAGAGAAGTGATGAACTGGTCACCGTAGACAGCTCTAGTCCCCATCCAAGACTCTTAACTCCTTCATCTGGACCCCAAAAACTTCTGACAAAAGAAAACGAGACCGTAATGATAGTAATGAGAAACAAAAAACAAGCAACAATATTCGTTATAAAGAATGTCAAGACGTTCATCAAATGCAGATTTGACCATTTCGGACATACGAAAGTGCGAGCGGCCAACCCAGGAAGGTACCACAAGCCATAGCATACCTATCAAAAGAAAGAAAAGGCCCCATAGTCAGCAAATCTAGAACTCGAATGAGGCGTGATATGGGTGTGCTTACCAGATGCCGGTCCTACCGACTCTCTGAGCCATCATCTGACTGGTTGTCGAAGCCAACTTGACCGCGGCAGGGAAAGCAGGGATTCTGAGGGCTTCGCGAGACTCGGGGGTTTCGGCCGCGGTTTTGAGGGCGCGCATGGCTTGGCGGGCGATTGAGGGTCTCATTTTTTTTTTGGATAGTAGTGTTTGGGAGAGGTATTTGATGGTGAGTGAGGTGGTTGGTGAAGTGGTTTTGGTTTCCACGGAACAGTGATGGTTTGATGGGAGGGAATGGATATGGAATATCGGATGTGTTGGATACCTACCTTCATTTTATAGCAGGACTAGACAAGGAGAGGAAATGTCATTGTAGATTTGGTATGTCGGAAGGCAGGACATTGTTGTTGGCGCCTGATTGTTTACTTATCTTACGGAACTCGTCGAGGCAAAGCACATGGAACGCCCAAAAGTTGTCATGAGGTATATTATGACACTGTAAGTTTAGGTCGACTTCCGAGGTCAGAGGTGTTTCAAGGGCACGGCGAGCCATGATTCGGGATATGAGGTTCGAGAACATCCCGACGTTTAGCCAAGCGTATGCTCCTCAGGGCTCGGAGAAGCGTGCGAGGCGAGGCGTGCAGCCTACAACGAAGCACGAACCTGAAGCCGTGGACTTCTAGTTCTTGCGACGTGAGTCCAGGTGGTATGCATGCATATATCCTGCACCTGTGCTCGGTAGCCGGTAGTCTGTCCTTGCCACGCTACCCCTTGGTCGACTTCTTCGTGCGATGTCCGCGTTCAACCTGACGTGCATCACGACGTGGCTCGCCTTTCATCGAGACAGCTTCTGATCCTCGACCATGACCGACTTCGCTATGCAAGTCAGTGAATGGAGAGAAATTACTGAACAGCAGACGCTGGATGAAGACTGGGACCAAATCCCTGACTGCCTTCACAAAAACACGCGAATTCTGCAGAAGCTAAAGAATAATCGAGCTCAGCTGGAAGGACTCGTCTCTCGTCATCTCAAAATTCCTCCAACAGATTTTGTGCTGCTTAGTCAAGACGATTGGCTATGGGACCCGTTCAACATCTGTCTGCTAATTTGGCATCAAATGCACATGTCGAACATCAAAACTTCCCTGACAAGCTATCTTGCGCTTTCCACTACCATTCAGATGTGGAGAAGACTACAGTCCTGGTAATGTTGACGACAATCTGAGATGTGAGGCAGCCACCTATGTCTGGCTTCAGCAGTATTGTCCCTCAATACCGACCCCTCAATTACTCGCTATGGGGTTTTTCGGCGCAGAGTCAGTATATTGAGGATCTCTTCTACCTGTTCCTCTTTGTTTTAAGCATCAAAGGATTGACTGCTTTGCAAACATAGTACACAGCAATTGGGCATTGATCTCTATGGCATCGCCTTGTTTGGCGAGTTCGGTGCTTTCGTACATGGCTACGAGGCGATACCCTGTCACCATTCTCTCGCCATGAACGAGGTGATGACCTATCTGACTTAGAGTATCTACTTTTGGAATACGTCATGGACGGTGATCCATTGCCTTCGACCTGGCAACAGCACCACCAAGATGAGGTCCGCAGTGATAATCTGTATCATGGTTTGTCAAGAATCCTACTAGACCTTGCTCAAGTCCTGCTTCCTCGAATTGGCTCTTGGAGAATGGATGGACGTGGAGTCATTTCCTTGACGAACCGTCCACTTCTTGACCTTGCTATGCTGTGGAACAGACATGAGATTCCCACTGGCATACCGAAGATTGTGAAGAGTCCATCACTGCGAAACTACGAGACAAGGAACAGTACGAAGAACGTACCAGCGCAATATTTGCTGAGACCAAGGCTGTTTGTGACAAGCAAAAGTCAGGCCAAAGATGTCACTAGACTAAGACCCAACAATAGTATTACTGATCGATACTGGATATCTAAATCTCCATCGAGTCTAGACGACGGACCACTCGGCAATCACATACTGGTCTTCGGCAATTATTCAGACCTCAGCTAAAGCATATAGCGAATCAAGAGCCAAAACAGCCACTACAGATCCACTCGATTACCTTGGTAACAGGAAGTAGCAGTCCGCAGAGAACCGGAACGAAAAAAGTCACAACAACCTCAAGATGATGCATCTGGCCATTCTCGACTATCGCACAGAAATACGAGGTCTTGCTGTCGAGCCTGTTTCGAGAACCTTGACATCGCGGCGATTGAATTTGCACAATCATGAAGAGCCATCCAGCTGTACGTCAACCACCGGAGGGCGTTGTAGGATTCTTCTTGATCTAGTAGGAACGGTAAGCGTCTCATGCCACAGTGGTCAGAATCACCCGATCCTTGTGGGTTCGCGTACGGACTGAAAACCTAGTGGCCGACAGAGCAACAAGCTTTCTTGTTCCATCATTGTTCCTTTGCAAAGATATGCCTAAGAAGTTCAGTCTCGAAGTCTCGCAACATCGTCGTGTGCCCGTAGTCTTACCAGCGGTATAGCCTATCAAGGACTACCGCTCCCATCAAAATGCGCCCTCAATGTATCGGGAGATGGATTCGGCAGATGAGTCGTGCGCAGTTGTGCTTTCTGTATGGTTGTAACATGAAGAGCCAAGAAACGCTCACAATTCGCTATCAACTCCAGATGATGGCCAAGTCTGCAGCCAAGGTATTGGCAAACATTGGCAAAGGAACTCGAACTCAGCTGTTGGAGTCGTAAGGACAAGATGGGCCGTAAATAACTTTGATACAGGTCTCCGCACTCGGATTCCCCGCATGAATGTCTACCTTTGTCTCCACTCTTGTCGCTTGAAATCGAGTTCCATTGTTCGTTGAAGGAGTGGTGGCTTCGGAAGGACTTCGAGTAATATTTAATTCCTCGTGGGGTCCCCAGTTTCTTTGACTTCTTCCCCAGAAATCCGTTACGACCTCCCCTTTTTTTTTCTCCCCCAGCTTAACTTCTCCAAACTTCACCATGACTTCTGGTGTTGTTGAAAAGGACGCCGGCACCATGCACAAAGAACTTGCAGAGGAGACCTTCCACGATGTAGCTGAACGAGGGCATGCCGCCACTGATCAGTAAGTGCTTGCGACCCGTCAACTGTTGCACGAAGAAAGAATTTGACTGACATGTTTTCCCAGATATGGCAATTCGCTCGTTCAATTTGATCCCGTGGCCGAAAAGAAACTTCGAAGGAAACTCGATCTCATGCTGGTGCCCACCGTATTTATGCTTTACCTTTTCTGTTTCATCGATCGTGCAAATATCGGTATGTTCTTATTGTGCACGTATCGCTCATAGCCATGTTCTGACGACCGTGAACCAGGAAATGCAAAGCTAGCCGGTCTCGAAAAGGATTTGAAGCTTACGGGCTACGACTACAACACCGTCCTTTCAGTCTTCTATGTTAGGTAAGATGAAGTCCCGGAGAAGAAAATACCTCGATTCGTAAGGTCTGACGAGTCAATAGTTATATCTTGTTCGAGATCCCCTCCAATATGGCCTGCAAATACTTTGGTCCTGGATGGTATATCCCAAGTATCAGTCTGGCGTTCGGCATTTGCTCCGTTGGCACTGCATTTGTGAATGATATCCACGCCATCTGCGGAGTCAGATTTGTGCTCGGCATATTCGAGGCGGGCATGCTTCCTGGCATCGCCTACTACCTGTCTAGGTTCTACAGAAGACAGGAACTGGCATTCCGATTGGGTCTTTACGTTATCGCGGCGCCCTTGGCCGGCGCTTTTGGCGGATTACTTGCTTCAGGTATCCTGAAATTGGACCACTTTGGTGGTCTTACTCGCTGGAGGATGATATTTGCCATCGAGGGCATCATCACAATCGGCCTCTCAATCATCTCCTTCTTCACCCTCACAGATCGGCCCGCCACTGCCAGATGGCTCACACAAGAGGAGAGAGACTTGGCCATCGCACGTGTCAAGTCCGAGCGTGTCGCCGCCACCGAAGTCCTCGACAAGTTCGACAAGAAGAAGGTCATGAAAGGCATATTCTCACCAGTGACCCTCGGCACAGCCTTCATCTTCCTCCTCAACAACGTCACCGTACAAGGCCTAGCTTTCTTCCTCCCCACCATCGTCCGCACAATCTATCCGAAAAGCACCGTCATCTCCCAGCAACTCCATACCGTGCCCCCCTACGTCGTCGGCGCCTTCTTCACCCTCATGGTCCCCTACGTTTCCTACAAGATCGAACGCCGCACAATCCTCTTCATCACCTCAGCCCCCTTCGTGATGATCGGTTACATAATGTTTCTCGCAAGCGAACAAGCCCAAGTCCGTTACGCGGCCACTTTCATCATCACCATTGGTGCTTTTTCCTTTGGGTCATTGTGTAACGCTCACGTCAGTGCAAACGTGGTTTCTGATACAGCGCGCTCGAGTGCCATCGGTACGAACGTCATGTTTGGCAATGTTGGCGGGTTGATCTCGACATGGTCTTTCTTGCCTACTGATGCGCCGAATTATCATATCGGTAACGGACTGAATTTGGCCACTTCGTCTGCTATTTTGGTCGTTTCAATACTGTTGTTGTTCTGGCAGAAGAGGGACAATGTCAAGAGAGACACCAAGGATATTGACACCGAGTTGGCGGGTAAGTCTACCATGGAGCAGCAGGATATGGATTGGCAGCACCCTGGCTGGAGATGGAGAATTTGAAAAGAGCCTCTCCATTCGCGAGATTTCTGGAAATTTATGTACATATGGTTGGGATGATATATAAGGAACGTGTGCCTCATGGACAATTTTGATGACTTCTTTACTTCGATTGGATCATTTGTGCCTCAACAAAATGGGTTTAGCGAACGAGTTCCTCACAGTGACCATGGTCCTTCTGCATAAGCGTGCGTTATCAAGTCGGACTGAGTCATCTCGGCCGAGGACCTCAAGCCAATGCCCTGAAGTGGAGCTCTCAATGGATATGTCTTGAATAGTCTCGTGCTCTCCGTAGGCATATACGTCGCCTCGATGGTGTTTCGTATAATGTGATATACTCTTCATGACCCGCCTCATCTGTTAATTTTCTTAGCAGAATGTGGCACAGTCACCAAACAGATAGAGACCGGGACCTCCTTACTCTTTTCTCTTCGCTTTCTATTCCTTCTCCTGTCTTTATCAGTCACGGAGAATTGCTAGCCCTTTCAATGGGACGGCAACTCGAACGATTATTACTGGCACAGCGATCACAAGGCAAAGAGCACGTGAAGTGATGTTGTGTATTTTCTATGATGATCGAAAAGAGCCCGCTGTATCGATGCATCACACGCAGGTCGTACAGCAATTCTTCAGGCAAACCTTCTTGACATGTCCACTACCTAGTTGTTCGTCATCTTTTCCCATCATGATATCAGCGGAGAGCACAATCAGACCGGGAGACCCTGCGATGATCTCTGGAATTTCACATCGACCAAATTGGGAGGCTCTAGAATCTGAATCTCTTTCTCGTAGTCTTGTGCCTTTTCGCCCATCTTCTGCCACCACGCGACGAATTCAGCAGTAGCGCCATTAAGTATGGGTTGAGTTTCATCCATTCTAACGTCCAGCCAGAGTCTGTCGACAGATCTGCCCATGTGGCGGAATCTGACCAAAGTCTCGGTACGCAAGTGCTCAAGTTCAGCCTCATACGATCTGATGAAGACGTCCCAGGCAGATTCATCGAAGAGTAAGCTGTCAACGCTGCTGTCGTTGGCAGAATCTCGGCGTGATGCAGGAATCGCAATAGGTGAAGACACACTAAAGGACTTTCTTGCCTCAGGCGTACCACGAACTTCGTTCGTCAAGAGGGTGTTGACATATTCAAGGCTAATCCCATTGTGGCAGAGATGGTCAGGATCAGAAGAGTCGTTATCCGTGGCGCTGCTCACTGGAGTGAAGGAAGGAGTGGCAGTACGTGGCAAAGATGCCGAATGTTCTCTAATGCTAGTTCTGTTACGACCGCGGCGGCCCAAAGGCGTGGTCGAGATGGGTAGTGGAGCTGAGGTAGGAGAGCCAACCACTGGCGACTGAGGCGCAGTGATAGCAGGTGAACTTGAAGTTGTTCGCGAAAGATGGGCATTGTTCTTGGAGGGCCAACCTCTTTGAATACTCTCGGCGTCAAGCTTATCAATCCTTGCCAAATCTGTGCAGACAGCGGCACCAGTGGCTTGCCATGCTTTCAGTTCAATTGTGAGCGATGAGGGCAGGCGCACCCAGAGGTCTGCGGGCATAGTCCATTCAGCGAGGAAAGCCGGGTTGTAGTAGAATGTGTCGGCATCAGCAGGAATGTCATGGTTCTGGTTGCGATTGAAGTCCGACTCCAAGTAGGTACGATGGGATATGCGTGACTGTCTCCACGAGGGACGACGGTGACGAGGCTGGCTTGCAGGAGGCATATTGCGCAGAAACTACTCTCACGAGGGGTGATGTCAAAGGACTTCGAACAAATGAGGTCGAGGAAAGAAGTAGAGGTATCACGGAGGTTGATGGAAGAATAAAGATGATGGCGACGCAAGCGGCAGGTTGTACGGCATGGATCGAGGTAAGCAGACAATCTATTTCGAAACGGCAGGTACCTGTTACTTGTAGAAACCAATTCATGTAGAGCTCAAAGCGAGAAGTGCAAGAGCAGTCGACACATGACGTTTCTTGTCTACGCACGCGAGCAGATCCACTTTTGAAGTCATGTTCCAAAACAACTTTCTACGGTCAAAGTAAATATGAGTATAAAAATCGCATGATTGGCCGAACAAGAAGCTGTTCCGTACCATGACCATGTCGAACCATGACCAAGCTGTACAATGATTGGACTGTAAAGGACTACTGCACGTCAACAACGCGTATTGTAAGCAAATCGCAGGGGAATGGGGAAGCCAAATCGCAACGCTTTTTGTGCTTTGAAGAATTACAAGAAAGTGAATACGGTAAGGTACTGGGCAAATACCAATGCAAACACGCCAGTAAAAACGCCCAATTCACGCCTGGAGATGCGCAGGTGCGACAGAAACGATGTGTCGAATTGGTGCATGGCGCCAAAGGGTATCAAATGTGACCATTACTCCAAGCTGTTGCAGGCGAATGTGGTCAGTCTTGTGCGATCACTGGTGAAGACATCTGAATAATGTCACTTACCGCTCAATCAAGTGCAAGCCAGAAGCAGTCTCGACAACGTGGCTGACCTCACCAGGCTTCAAGGCGAAAGCAGCGTCCTCGAATTCCTTCTGCATGTCGCCCTTGCCAAAGAAGCCGCTACAAGACGCACGCCTAAGTCAGTGATATGATATAAAAAGTAGATCGGGCCACGACAAGGACTCACAGATCACCCCGCTTTCTGGAGCTGCTGCAATCACTCTCGGTGGTAGCGAGATCTCCCAGACTGGTGGCGCCGCTTCTGATTCTGGCCTCGTGGCCGAGTATGATGGTCATGGCCTCATCCTTGGAACGAGTAATCTGGGCTTCGCGCCAACTAGACGGACGGCGAGACTCTCTGTGCTTGACGAGCAGATGCGAGGCGCGGATCTTGCCCTCTTGTGCTTGGCCCTGGCCATCAGGTCGCAGACTGGCAGAACTGTGGTAGGTGCCCATGTAGTGCTTCAGGGTCTCGCTGTCGGTGCCCGCGGGAGGCTCCCATCTGCTCTCCTTGGACGAGGGGTTGAAGTAGTAGGGCAGGTTCTTGGAGTTGGAATGTCTGACCTCCCAGCCGCTTGGAAGACCGGTAGCCTGTAGCAAGCAGCGTCAGAATGCAGCCGGGCGCATGATTGGCGCGAGACTCACCATGGTGTGGTATTAGTTAGTCGATGGAGAAGCCGAGTGCGGGGGAAGATGGACGACGACCGACGGAGCGTCAGAGCGATGGTTTTCCATTGTTGTTCTGCTGCTGCGCGCCATGTGTGTTTTGCGGGGCAACGCGTCTTGGCATTGTTCTGCTCGAATCAGGAAGGCACCGGCGCATTATTCACTGCTCTTGCCGTGCTTTGCCCGATTCTTATACGATTGGCGACTGCGACCACCGCTTGTCTCTGTCCGTCCGACCTCCATATCTAGAATCAACTACGGCCGCTCTTGCTCACTCACCGTCAACACTTACTCCCTTGACACCTAGTCAACTACTCTACAAATCCTTCGCCGCCGCCGCCGCTCCCGCTCCCGCTCGCCCACAGACCGGACAAGCTATCTCATACAACCTCACGTCATCGCCATGGCATCTCACGATTCCCCTTCGGACGATACTACAGAGTCGCAAAACAGAAAGATTGCCTTCAGATTTTGTCGCGAATGGTAAATTCAAGTCCCTTCACGCGCAAACATAGCGAGCGACTAACGTTTCCCAGTTCAAACATGCTCTACCCGCGCGAGGACAAGGAGTCCAATCAGCTCATCTTCCAATGTCGCAACTGCCAGTGGCCGACGGCTGTTGGTGCTACCTGCATCTACCGTAACGAGCTCTCGGGCAACATCGCCGAAACCGCTGGTGTCATTACGGACGTTGCTTCAGACCCAACTTTACCACACACAGAGAGAGACTGCCCAAACACTCGCTGCGGAGGTCGCGAGGCCGTTTTCTTCCAAAGTCAACAGCGCGGTGCTGAGACTGGCATGAAGCTGTTCTATGTCTGCTGCGAATGCGGGCAAGTGAGCCTGTAATGACTTGAGATATCCTCACACCGAAAGTTTTGGCAAATCTGGTGTTTTTTTGGGGCGCGGCGCAATGCATGGGACTGGAGTCATGGCTATGGTGAAGATTTGGGTTTGAGATGCTTGGTCAGAGGGAGAGCGAAGTTACACTCATCGCAAAAATCATACAGATTTGCAGGACTGCTTCACCTTACTGGAGTCGATTGAGAACCACAAGTAGTGGTTGTGATGGGAATAAAAAGAACCTTCTTAATCGTACACACTATGATATTCTGGTCGCCTGCCTCCCATCCATATATGATCCCAAACGCCTGTGCTATGCTACCCACCGAACCAGATATTTACTTTTTCCTATCCTACAAATGCATAGGAGCCAAACTCAGAATCTTGGACCACTTCTTGTCACGGAGCTCGCTTCCAACAATTCCTGCACAATGTGAGTAGGTGTGTTCCAGGCAGGATAGGACGAAGACGGACCGTTCAGTCTGGAGCCGATGGGCTCTCCACCCTTGTTGATGAGCACGCAGGCGTTGTCGTCGAACTTGACAACACTGCCGTCCGGCCTTTGGAGCTTCTTGGCTGTGCGAACGACGACGGCGTGTCTGATGTCGCCACGGCGCACTTTGTTGGCGGCACTGACGGAAACACCGCCTGAGGGGCCAGATTCGGGGCCAAAGTTGCGTTGCTTTTGCACGACGACGATTATACGGTCGCCTGGAGAGGGGCATTAGACAGCGATCGAGGATGGCGGTTGGAACGTATGCTGACCGATCTTTGCGTGTCTTTCCATACGGAGAACCTTGACACACTCGACGACTGCGGCGCCGGAGTTGTCAATGCAGTTAAGCATAGTCTGCGAAAAAGTGGTTAGCAGATAGAATGGGCTACAATCACTTCCCAAACATGGCCGACCTTTAGCTGAATCATGTTGAGAACAAGGGCTTTGTATTCTGTTGCAAAGGCGGCGATCCGTCACCTCTGTATGCGCATGTGCATGGAGGAACTTGAATGAATGAACAGCTGAACTTGGCACGGGAACTGCCGATGATGGCTGCTGATGGCTGGAGGCTGATGGACGGGAAACCGAATGGGCAGGCAGGCACGACCGACACGGCGGGAGTGAAGTCAAGTCCGAGGGTCTCACTCACTCACTTGAGCCGCAATGTTATTCTTGTTGTCACTCTCATCGTCGCCTCTACCTCGCGTTTCACCACTGCAGCCCTTTTTCCTATATCGTCCTGCTCTGTAAAGACCGATCGCATCATGTCGCATAGGTGAAATCTTGCCTTCACTGCATCTCCATGCAATTGTCCGATCCGGCGCATTCCTCTGCCTGCTTTCTTTCATTAACTCGATCACGCTTCCCCCCTGCTGCTTGCTCCCTGCTCTCCTCACACCCTGCACCTACGCCTGCACCTGCCGTACTTTCCCTGCGTCTCTCCACACGTTCCTTCTTTCCTGGTCTTCTCTTTCTTTTCGTGTCTGCCAATTTGTCCGTGTCGTCGTCGTTGTGTGCACTATGCCCCCTCGTCCCGGTTCCTTGGATGCTGCCCTAACCAAAAAGGGAGGGCTGACCCTCTCTCAACTTTGCGACTACGACGACCAACTCACACACGCGCTTGTCGACCGAGTAAGTCCCCGACTCTTCTCGTGGTAGAGACGCACGTGCTCATACTTATCGTCCTTCGTCGCAGGTCTACTATTGGGCGCAGATTCGGAAGCTGCGCTTAAGGTTTACGGGCTCACGAGGTGTCAGAGAAGAAGATGTGGCCGGCATTTTGAGACAGAGAGTAGTCCTGGACAAGGATGCAGCCACGGCCACGCAAGAGTTACTCAAGTTGCCCGGTCTCATGCGTTACTACAATGCCCTCCCATCTCCCATTCAAAAAGATCACTTCCACAAACATCTCAGGAAATATGTCAACATCTATCTTCCAGACTGCCCCTTCGAGGTTGTCACCACCAATCGTTACACCATCGACACCCACGAGGCTGCCACGGTAGCCCGTAGACCGATACGCAAGGGCGAGGTCATCAAATATCTTACAGGCATCCAAGTCGCCATGTCCAAGGAGGAAGAGAAGAAGCTCGGCGACAGAGATTTCAGTGTTGTCATGTCCAGCCGGAAGAAGACGCCGTCCCTGTTCCTAGGTCCTGCGCGCTTCGCAAACCACGACTGTGACGCCAACGCCAAACTGAGCACTACGGGCTCGCACGGGATGCAAATCATTAGCGTCAAGCCAATCGATGTAGGCGACGAGATTACTGTCACGTATGGCGACGACTATTTCGACGAAGACAACTGCAAATGTCTGTGTGCCACGTGCGAGCGTCTACAAAGAAATGGTTGGTCATCTCAACCCGTCACAAGAGAGCCTTCCGAGCACGTTGGATCTGCAACACCAGAAACAAAGCCCATCTCAGCAAAGAAGCGAAAATTTACCCCCGACACCTCTTCCCAATGCGCTTCTACCGCCTCGACTCCATCTTCATTCAAGCGCCAAAAGCTTGGTAAATACTCTCCCCAGACCACCATAAAGAAGGAACCCAGCGCAACCTCAGCCCTCAAGAACATGTTGTCGGCCGATAGTGAAAGCGACACTCTCGGATCCGCCATGTTCAGACCCAAAACCAAACTCAAACACTGTTATGGCAAGAACCAGCGCGCATCGTTCTCCAAGCGCGCTGCATCTTCGGACACAGCTCGGTCTAACTCTCCTACTTCATCACATACCGAAGCATCTCAGGTCGCTTCTGTGACTACCGAACCTACCTCAATAGACGAGCCTGTCGCCACACAGAACACCGACTCGGAACTTTCAGACCTATCCGAGAACTTGGAATTAGATCATGACCTCTGCGAAGTAGTGCACAAGAAACCCAAGCCCAGCAGAATGTTGACACGACAGAGCTCAATGAAACAGCAACAATCAACACCCATCCCCACTATAGAGGGCACAGATCCTCGACTAATCGAGTACCCGGATCCAAAACTTGGCAGAAGACCAGGAGATTACACCCTCACGACACAACTGCTCCATACGGTGTATTCGCGCTGGGTCGAATGCCGCAATTGCGATGGTTGCTTTGTTCAGGAAGACGCCTTTTTGACGCGCATTAATTGTCCGCGATGCGAGAGACACAGCAAGCTTTACGGATACGCCTGGCCAAAGACAGATAAAGAGGGCCGCAATGACAAAGAGGAACGGATCCTCGATCACCGCACTGTGAACCGATTTGTCGACGCGAGCGAAGAAAGAACGACCAAGAAGGGACGCAAGACCCTTGGTCAGTTGGTCTCTGAGCGTGAGAGAAGTCTCCGTGAGAGTGAAGAGGCTGAATCTCAGGATGGTAGAAACAGACGACGGAGCAGGAGATGTACTTCATGAGTTGACGTCTACGATGAGTGCAGCCAAGACTTGTTCTTCTTCTTCTTCTTGAATTGTGTTATTATTACTATTACTTGATAGCACTCAATGTGTTGTTTTGGGTGAGCCTAGAGAGAAAGTCATTTGTCCTGTTCTACAATTCATGGAAGTTCTTCACACATGACGATACACTGGGATAGTTCAAAGTGGGAAAGCGATGAGTCAGTACATGCAGATAATGTCATTACACTCGTCCGCACGTGAACCTCCATACGCCTTGATCTAGACGAGTCAACCAAAAAAGGAGAAAGAGAACACTGAACAGCTATGTACCCCTGCCACCAAAAGAGAGAAAATCAAAGGAAAAAAAAGGAGAGACAAGGGAAATAAGTATATACGAAACAAGAGTGCCCAAAGAGAAAAAAAAAGGAAACAAACATGAAAAGGAGAATGAACAAAAGCTTTCAAGCTTGGGAACACATTACGCCCCACTGATGCTTTTTTGTCTTTCGAGTGTCCAAACAGTGTAAAAGAAGAAGGAGCAGAAAATAAAACAAGGAGAATGGGAGAACGAAAAAAAGGAATTAATGAGAATCCCGGTCCTGTTTGTTCCTCGTTCTCAATAAATCATACTCTTGACTTGACTTCGTTCGCGGTATGTGGTCCTCGGACTCATTTCCACATCATCGCTGTTTTGATGCTGGACAACATCCTGTTCCGAAAGAGTGCGTCTGTGTTTGGTGGAAGAAGATGTAGCACTCTTGCTGTGAGACATCTGGCTCGAAGAATCCGCAGAGTCTTGTCGAGCTTTTGCCGCTGCTTTGGCTTCAGCTTTCTCCTGGGCCAAAACCATGTCTGTCCATTTGGCGGCGCCGCTGGTTGAGGGCTTGCCGAGTGCGCCGCCGAGTGCTGTCATCCAGGCGTTCTTGTCTGCGGCGCTGTCGGCGTAGAAGTCGATGGTTTCGCCATTGGCGAAGCGCATTCTGAAACCTTCTTCGACGAATTGGTAGCCGTCGTCCTCTTCGGCAAAGGCAGACTTGCGTCTTCCCTTTGAAGGATGTCCTGATGTGGGGTCGGAGACAAGAGCCGTGCGATCATCAATAAGCTTGGTCGCCTTTGAAAGGTTGATAGTTGCCCTAGGTTGGCGAGTGTGCTCGTGGAATGCGGTCAGTTTTGTGCCTTGTAGACGGAAGAAGCGACGGCGCCAGTACTGTGGATTTGTTAGTATTCTCAAACTAATTTAGGAGTGATGATGCACAACATACCGGGCAGTCTCCTCCTTGTTGACTTAGGCAGCCCTCCCAAGAACTTTCCTTGACCTGCTCAGCGGCCTTGATTTCTCTGATGGCCGAGCTCATGCTCTTGGGCATGTGGTCATCGCCTGCATCTTTGGGCTTGGGGATGTACATCAACTGAAGCTCAAGTTTGCCAATAGGGTAAGGAGGACGTCTGATCATGCCATCTCTACCTCCGAAGCCAGGGTTGCCATTGTTACGCTTGCTGCGCACACTACTGACGACGTCAGCATCCTTCTCAATGGCCCACTCATTAAAGCAGGGCACGTCGAGAGTGAGCTGTCGACCGAAGCACAAAGTCTCGTGGGACTTCAGTGAGACGTATGCGCGGGCAAAAGAGCCGGACTTTGCATCTACGACCTCACGAAGAAGGTCCCATGCAGTAGGCCTGACCGAAGCTCGCTTGCGCTGGAGTTCTTCCTGTTGACGGCGCTCAATCTCTGCAGCCTCTTCTCTTTCCTTCCGCTCGCGTTCGGCTCTCTTCTTGGGCGAAGTGAGAAGGCGCGAGAATGCTGACCTCGATGGCTTGGTGGACTTGGTTGGTGAGGTAGGTACAGGAATTGACACTTGCGGCTTAGGTGGTGGAGGGGGGAGCTTCGTTGTCAGAGTGAGCTGGAACTCGAGATCCTGGAGAACGACGAGTTCAAACTCTTGACCGATTGCAGCTGACTTGCCGAGTTCCAAATCTGCTGTGGTGACACAATGCAAACCGTTATCCAGAGTGAGCTGGAAGTTGAGGCGGTCATCTAAGGGGACAAAGGTCAGCATCGATGCACATGCAATATCGGAATGTACTCACTGCGAGGAATAGGCAGGTCTAGCTCTTTGACGCCAACAACCTTGACGAACAGGCGACCTCTCTCGGCTCCCTCATTGGCCTCATCAGTAGTCATGTATTCGTCTACCACACCAAGAGCACTCTCTTGGCCAGGCATAGGTGGAGTCGGCCCACCGACGTTTGACTTTCTGCCGGAAGACTTTCTGGTGCTCTTCCTTCTAGTCTTGCCATTCCAAGGCTCGGTAACCAAGAACTTCTCACCAGTGCTTGACTTGCGAGGGCTGCGCGAGCCCTTGCTGGCGGCAGTCGAGGGGTTTGCGTCAGAGTTTGGTGACATAGGCCTTGACGACTCATTGCTGAAGTTTCTGTTGCTGGCAACAATGACCTTTGTGTTCTGGCGCATCAGGTAGCCCTTCTATTCATCTTGTTAGAACGGGAACAGCTGGAAATCTAGTGCGTTACATACCTTCTGAGTCTCAATGACTCGGTCAAATTCCGCATCCAATCCAAGACCGAGACCGATGCCATTGTCGAATGAGCCTAGAGGGAGATCCAGATCAAACTTCATCTCGGATCTCTGGGAGCGATCCTCGTCATTTTCACTCGTGTTATCGGCATCAGACGCCTCCTCGCTACCATCAAGATTTGTGATACTCTCATCCTCGGCACCTGTAGCATTTTGGCTTGCCTCGCCAACCTGCTCCTCACGAATCAGGTCGGAATGCTCGTCAGAATTCTCAGACGTTGATCCTTCCTCCGAGGAAGATTGGGCAGAAAGGTATTTGTCAGGGATAGCCGGCACCTCTTCACTGACTTGACGTCTTCTGGCGGCCATGGCCTCGAAATCGGCAGGGGTTCCCGAAGGTCGGGCCTTCAGTTTGCCCTGGGTTTTGATGGTCGCTGAACGTTCCGGAATGACCGGAGCATCTTCAGGTGGTGGAGACATGTCAATCATTGAGCCATGGATGACAGAGCCAAAGGATTCACGTCCAACTGTGTGATCGGATGCAACCGAGCCTTCTCTCTCAGTCTCGAAGGTAGGAAGGAGAACCTCTGGAGGGTTCAAAATAGAGTTGTCAGGTTGACTTTGTTTTTCGGAACCCAATGAGGCACGAGGTGATGGTGTGATATATGACTTGAGGCCAAAGTCAAGATCATCGGCTCCCAGGAAGTTAGAGAACATGGGCAAACTGATGGTGCTTGATTGCTCCTCTGAAGAAGTGCCCGTAGGCGCAGTGAAGGCGTCTTCCTCAATGCTTTGTGGCTGTTGTGCAGGGGTAACGTCATGTTGTTCCTGCTCCTCTGGTTCCAGCATAGACATGGGAGAGGAATAGCGGCTTTCGTCATCGTCAAGGTTTGTGTCGTCTTCATCAGAAGGAGCACTACGATGGTGGATTACGGAAGATTGTCGCTCGTGGTCGTCTAGCCTCGATTCTCCCACATCAAGGTTGAACGAAGGGACAGCACTGAGGTCAAGATAGCTCTCGTCTTCGTTCTTCAGGCATGCCCGAACTTCTTCGTCAAATTGCGTAGAGGTTTCGCGAGAAGGGATAGGAACATCGGGATCAAGGTTTGCAAGTTCGCGATAATCTCTCTCTGCAAAGGAGACCATCGACTCTTCTTGCAAGTCCTCGGCGTAGTGATCGTACTTGTGAGACTTGACGTTGCGCAAGATGGACTCTCTGGAGATGCTAGGCGGCACATCCAAATCGCCAAGGTCGTCGTGTGCTTCAGCATCCGAGTTGTCGCCATCAAGGATAGCCTCTTCGTGCTTGGAAGGGTCCGCCAGTGCGTTTCGACCCTTGTGCACATCAGCCAGTGACTCTTGCAAAGCCATCAGATTCATTCTATCTTCCAGAGACATGTTTGTCTCGCCTATGCGTAAGATCTCGTCCTTCGAGACTGAAGCGGGTCGAGGCGGTGATGGAAGAGAGCGTTGAATGCTGCTTGCACGCTCTGCCGCAGCGGCGATGCCGCCTGAATCAACACGCTCTTTTCTGAAAGATGGAACACCTGGCAATGGGGGCAAAGGCCTAGTCTCTGCATCAGAGTGTGCCGAGAGGCTGGATGATGGTCTGGTGCCATTAGGAGTAGTGGACGAGGCGTGACTTGCGGATTCGTGATCGTCAAAGACATCGTCATAATCATCAGTAAGTTCGTTGCGGGCAACATCAGGACTCATATGTCTCCAATCTTCGGGCAGGACGACGGGCGTCTTTTCCGTGTCCTCAAGCGAAGCGTCAAAGCTGTCTTCATCTGCCGACGAAGCACGCTCAAAGCTGTTGTCCTCAAAATCATCCGAGTCGTAGCTGCCCTGGCGAGAACCTGAGGCGATTGAAGAAGGTTCGGGGGTCTGCTCTTCGTACTCATTGACCTCAGGCGGGGCGGTCTCAAATGTTACACTTTTGGCATGACGGGGCTGAGCACGAGGAGTCGAAGCTCTAACGTCGTCCTCGTCATCATTCTCGGGCCAATGAGCGTTTTCGGATTCGAAAGAGTTGTTGAAGCGGCTGTTTGAAGTGAGCGAAGACTTGATAGGAGAAGGGCCCTCCCTGTGTGGTGAGACGGGCGTGTCGACAAAAACGTCAGAGTAATCGACGGGAGGGACAGGGATCTTGGACGGGCTCTTTTGGGAATTGGTGGATGATGTAAAAGGGCTGTTCTCCTTGCGCTGGCTGTCGTAGCGCGCAAATACATTTGTCTGCAACTGGCCACCCCAGAGACCCTTGTTTATAGGTCGCTCAACCACGGGAGAACTGGAGGGATCGTAGTTTTGCTTGGTCTCGCGAGCATACATGGTACTGTTCTTGACGCGAGAGACCTTTTTAAGATTCTCAATAGACGATCGGCGAGGTGAAAGGGCGGGAGAAGGAGACCGTTCGGGACTGCTGTTCTCGGAGGTGAAACGAGTGGGGGATAGGCGAGTAGGCGATAGGCGATCTTCCCAGAAGGTGCGTGGCGAACGCTGGGGAGGGACTGGAGACGAGTCGAAAGGCGAGGAATCGTGCTTGCCAATCATTTTCTGATGGTGAATCTGTCAGTCAGGGGCTCTAGAGCTGAGCGTATGACCAGCTCGTTGCCGGCAGTGCTTGAACTGACCCTTGTAGTTTGGTTGTAGCTGGGCGAGTTCCTCCTTCGCTCAGTCGAGCCGATCTCTGAGAGTGGCCGCGGCATCTTGGTTGGAGAAGTGATTGATGTGACAGAGTTGGATTTGACGATCTTGAGAGGCTGTACCTTTAGTGCAGCAGACGTCAGCGCAGGAGCAGAGGCAGTCGGAGAAGAGGGACAACTCACCTCTTCGGCCATTGTTGCGAGGAATGCGCACTTTCCCGTCTAGGGACTACAGCAGGATTATAGGCAGGGAAAAGACATGCGACAAACAAGAAGACAGTGAAAGAAGCAAAAGGCAACCTGTACCCCGGAGTGGCTGACCAGAAGCAAGAGGGCCTTGGAAACCTGGTGAGAGAAAGCTGGAGGATGAAGACGACGAACGGATGGGGTCGATTGTATGTATATTATTATCGTGTGTGGCCGAGTAGATTCAATGTTATGGCCATGTGGAGTAGACAACAAGCCGAGAGTTTTGTTTATCTGGGTATCTTCCTGCAGCTACTCGCATAGCAACGGCCGCGATTAGCTCTGACACTAACCACGACGGGTACTTGAAAGATGACGAACAAGAGGCTCGTTTCAAGTACAGGAGGTCCGGACCATTCATGACAAGTTTCTACATATAGCATGTTAAAATACGATCACATGGTCTTTCCTCATGCAAAATCGAGATGGTCAGGTTGGGTGTCATGATTGTTGTGTCCACTAGGAAGGAGAAGACTCTTCACACATGGTACCTACCTGATTCTAACGAAACCCAAGCGCACATACTCATCAGACCTTGTCAAGCAAGTCTTTCCATGCTCCCAGCATAGCAAGACTAGGTGCCTAGCATCAAGTTTTGCCTTGCTTCCAAGAAAAGCGCTCTATGTCCTTCCAAGATATTGTCTGTTTATTGTTGAATGAGGTTAGTGGACGGCGTGCTTTCCCGTGGTGTAACCGATATGGCCGCTAGCGCTTGCATGCAAGCCGACCTTGGCACGTCATGATTAACCAACTCTGTGTTTTTTTGCTCCGTCTTCTGAGGCTCTGCCGTGGATTGCCCATTCTATACCGACCGAATCGCCGTGACACAGTGCGTACGCTACGCTATTGCGCCGAAGCCCCAGCTAGACCTTCGCCAGTGCTCGTGCTGTCCATACCGACCCGTTCTGTCTGTCAATCGCAGTCTTTGCTATATTCATACCTCAGGGCTTAGGAGCAGCTAGTAAATTGCCTTCCTACCATGCTCGTGTGCCCTTTCTGCGAGGCCGCCGCAGTCATGGCTCGCCCATCTCTAGGTGTGCATGTATCTGGAACTATGCGCTCAGCCCGCCATATGGCTACCATGCAAAAACCGCGACCCTCCCGCATGGCCCTGTCGCCCAAAGTTGCCTTGCCCTCAGCCAAACCTCCGAAACGCCGCACCAACTCGCCTTTCGGTGGCATGAACGTCACTCATGCCGACATTCGCAATGCTCCTCGCCAGCGTCCATCACAAGCCCAACAGAACAGAGCCACGCGGAATGCTCCCGAAAAGTACAAGCCCAAGGATGACAAGGACAAAGACCCCTTCAAAGCCCTCAAGATGCAACGCGCCTTGAGTCCTATCTCCTATGGTCACCGCACCTCGGTCAAGCAAAGAATTGCGGACACGGAATCATTCAACCAACTAGGACTTTTACCCTCACTCCGCGACGCCGTTTCGACACAGGCCTTGCCACGTCTCGATGACACCGCCCCGACGCCCATCCAGCGCCTTGCTATTCCAGCCTTGCTCGGCAATGTCAAACCCAATTTCAAGACTACTCAATCTATGGAACAATTCCTCTTGGCCGCCGAGACTGGCTCTGGCAAGACTCTAGCCTACATGCTGCCAGTCGTTGATGCTCTGAAGCGTGCTGAAGCCATCGAAGCCGAGCGCGAGGCACAAGAGAAACAGGAAGTAGCCACGCGGAAAAACATGTTCTCCCTCGAGCCACCGCCCTTGTCCAACGAACCGCATTCTACCACTGGTCGTCCAAAGGTCATCATTCTAGTACCCACTGCCGAACTCGTCCAACAAGTCGGTGCTCTGGCCAAGTCTCTGTCCCACACGGTCAAGTTCCGCTCTGCTCTCATCTCATCCGCCCTAACTGGCACTGTCATCCGCAATCGTTTGTTCTCACCATCCGGCATTGATCTTCTCATCTCCACACCGCACTTGCTCTCAAGTATCAGCGAAAACGATCCGAATGTCCTCTCGCGTGTCACACATCTTGTCATTGACGAGGCCGACTCACTCCTCGATCGTTCCTTTGCTCCCATCACTGGCAGCATTCTGGACCGTGCAACCCCAAGTTTGAAGCAGTTAGTTTTGTGCTCGGCCACCATCCCCCGCAGTCTCGACTCGTACTTGCGCAAGCGCTATCCTGATATCCGTCGCCTCACTACTCCAAACCTGCATGCCATTCCTCGACGTGTCCAACTGACCGTTGTCGATGTCGACAAGGATCCATACAAGGGCAACAGAGATCTTGCTTGCGCGGATACCGTGTGGAATCTGGGTCGTGAGGCCGGAGATGAGACTGTCAAACGCGTCATTGTCTTTGTCAACGAGCGTGAGAAGTCCACCGAGCTGGCACAGTACCTCAGGAGCAAGGGTGTCGACGCAATGGCCTTGAGCCGTGACACTGACGAGCGCAAACAGGCTCAGGTCCTTGCAGACTTCACTGGTGCCGCAGTGGACGCAAAGTCAGCGAAAGCCGAGACACGGCCTGAACCTGTTTCGAGTGGAAGGAGGGTATTGACCAATACCAAAGTCCTCGTGATGACCGACCTGGGTTCTCGAGGTATAGACACCTTGATGGTTCGCCACGTCATTCTGTACGATGTGCCCCATACAAGTATTGACTTTATCCATCGCCTCGGTCGTGTTGGCCGTATGGGTAGACGTGGTCGCGGCATCGTCCTTGTTGGCAAGGGTGATCGCAGAGACGTGGTCAAGGAAGTCCGCGAGGGCATGTTCAAGGGACAAGCATTGATCTAGAAGGCATCGGATTGAGCCTGCAGTGACTGACAGGTTTCTTGTAAGTATACCCTGCTTCCATACCATGGCCTATTTCGTACTTGGTATAATGTAGGATTTCTCTTCTCACTCCGACTCTTTGGTCGATTCTCCCCTTTGACTCTGCCTGTATTTTGAGGGCGCCAGAGTCTATCTTTGTAAGAATCACTCGTACACGCACGTGCCTCCCCACTCCACGCAAATGGTTGCCTATGTAAGGTCGTAATCAGAACCCATTTTCATGGGCAGCGAGCTCTTATGGGCAGCAAGCTTTCATGGCCAGTGATTATTTCTATCTTCGGTATTAGTAGTGCGGCACTTGTGAGATCTCGCTTGTACAATCGAAACAACTCTCATGATCCCTGAGCAATCATCCACTTTCACGTATCACATAGCTAGTTCACTACTCATTCAAATCCGAGTCCTGTCTAGAACGCAAAAGTGGTTGATGAAGCTATTCTAGTGGTGCTGTGTCGCGATCGAATTGAATGTTGCTGCAATGACCCTGACAAAAGAAAAGGATACCTAACTCTCTGTGAAAACCAGAGTATCCATACATCTTGCACCTTCTCAGGGCACCGTCCATCAGATAATTGAGCTCGATAATCTACACGTAAATCGATCTCATTGACTTGTACAAGAAATACAGTTCTGCAAGAACTGTATATTCATCGCGAGCGTAGCAACGTCGCGAGCAAGAGTTCTCGCATCGAGTGCTTGCTGCCAACCGCATCAGGCTAGCGCGTTTTCGAATCGCCCCAGCAAGCATTGTAGTGATGAAGCGCCGACATCCTTTCACAGACTAGAAGAACGCGTTCGACGCCTTCTCAGACGACCGCTGGATCGTTACATGTGGTATATGTATGTGTAGAGAGATGCTCTCAACAGAAAGCCTGCTCGCAAAGGGATCAGTGTCTAGGAGGAAAAAACATTGTTCGAAGTCGAGTCAGGGTCATGTCGGCGGCAACGTTTCTTGCTCGCAAGTGATGACCAATTTGATAGTGAATGAATGTGGCATACGTTCATAGCTGTATTTACCCGGATGCTGTCAAGTATTGTGATATCGTAAGGGGTACACGACACGACGAGGAGACTCTGGACTTTTCGAGTCAGAGACGTTCCAGTAACAGCGATGTTTCTTTCGTATTTGCAGCACAACATACTACAGTGTTCTGAGGCTGTTTTTTTTTCCCCGTTTAACACAGATATCTAGTCAGACGACAGGAGGACTTGACTCTTCGACATCAGATAGAGCATTACTGCCTAGACCAATGAGGACCGTTTCAAGACCAAGTAGAGATCTCAGGATCTTCGTCTGCTGTGTGCCTGTCCGTCGCGATCATGTCCTACGGAACGAGTTCTGATGGTCAGACATCGATGCATACGCTTGCTTGACAAGGCTTCTGCTCTCATTAGTATGGTTTTGACCATTTGATGACTCATGAAGCATAATACAGATGAGCTGAAACCATGAATGAGCCAGAGACGAGAAGTTATTGACAAGGAGATCGGATCTATTGCCAAAGCTACGGAGGAAGAGCATCTTCTGTAGTATACAGCAGAGACCATGATAGAAGATGAACCCTTCCTGAAGTTGAGGGATCTAGACTCAGGAAAGAGCGTTTTTCACACAGAGGTGAGAGTTCCATGGCAGACTCGTGCAAGGATGAGTTTTGAGCAGTGGTTCTGTAAGGTCTTCTGGTAGGGACCACGCTGCAATTGGATTGGTCTTGCAAGTTGGAAGAGACTGGGATGGAGACATTGGGTCACGTGCTAAGGACTCGTTCTTTGTGGGCATCTAATAATAAGGAAGGGTTAAAGAAGACACAACATAAACTGCATGCTCTAGAATCTGTCACAAAGCCAGCTGAGATTGAGGTGATACTGGGGAAAGACAATTGCTGGCGTTTTGTATAGGCTTTGGGATTGGTGGATCTCGAACTTCAATTCCCCATGGGCGATATTTCAGAGCATCTATTGCAATTGCTTGTGTGCTGAACGACGTATCCTGAATCAGGAGCGATTGGCTTGTCATTTCTTTTGCAAGATACATGTCACAGTGTAGGACGGCAGATATCTGTAATTTTGGTCGAGACGTCTTCATCAAGAGTCCACATGAAGAGATTGACGGGTTTTTGATGAGCAGAAAGCAACTGAGGTGGAGAGACTGGTGAGCAAGGCTGGAGGACGGCAGCGGGCGGGACGGAGACTACCAATATACTCGACCGTATCAGGTAAAGTGGATAAACAACAAGGGTTGTGCTCGGGCCATTCCCGCGCGGCGAGTTGGAGCTGGCTGGTCGGTCGGTTCATCTATCATCTTACACCGAGTATTCCCAAACTCAACTCCAATTGTTAGTACTGCTATCCGTAGTCGCCTACTTCAGTTCCTCTGTAGTATCATCGCACGCGGTGGATACAACCGACCGATCAATACGCCATGTCGGGTCGCTTTGTTCGAGCGTCAAAATACCGTGAGGACATATCCACCCACCCACGCGTCATTGCACTGCACGAGTGCACTTGTGCACGCATACACGCACCACAAACACAAACAAGCACACGACATGTTCTGACTGGAGCGCAGGACACGTCTTCGGAAGGTCGACCAAGAAGGAGCAGTGCTACGACAATCTGCGCATCTCCAAGAATGCCTGGGACACAAACTTGATCAAGGCCAACCCCAAGTACCTGTCGGTCAACTGGGAGGCCAGCGGAGGCGGTGCCTTTGCCGTCATCCCCATTGATGAGCGCGGCAAGCTGCCAGAGGTCATGCCTCTGTTCCGAGGACATACTGCTGCCGTTCTTGATACCGACTGGTGCGTCTTCCATCATCTACACCCCTCAGGCAAGACACCCGGGCTGACGACGACCTGACAGGCACCCCTTTGACGACAACATTGTTGCTTCCGGTTCTGACGACGGCAAGGTATTCACACTGCCATCTCCGTGCTTCAACCCTCCATTGCTCATATCCCTTCGAATCTAGGTCTTTATCTGGCAGGTGCCCCAAGACTTCACCCTGTACTCGGACGCCGACGAGCCTCCCGATGTTAGCCCCGTCCACAAGCTGTCTGGCCACTCTCGGTATGTCTCTCATACATCAGTCTGACACTGTATACACTGTACCCCGCTAAACGTCAGCAGCAAGGTCGGCCACGTCCTGTTCAATCCCTCGGCCGCCAACGTCCTGGCCAGTTCGTCAGGCGACTACACGATCAAGCTGTGGGATCTGGCCTCGCAAAACTCCCGCCTGACCCTCAAGCACAACGACATCGTGCAATCTCTCTCGTGGTCCGCCGACGGTTCCATGTTGGTTACCACTTGTCGCGACAAGAAGATCCGTTGGTGGGATGTAAGACAGGAAAAGCCCGCCCATGAAGTCCAGGGCCATTCGGGTGCCAAGAACAGTAGAGTTGTGTGGTTGGGCGACCACGATCGCGTTGCCACGACCGGTTTCTCTCGTATGAGTGATCGCCAGCTGGGTCTGTGGGATGTGCGCAACCCCACCGAGCCCATCGGCGGCTTCACCACCCTCGACTCCATCAGTGGTGTCTGCATGCCTTTCTGGGACGACGGCACTCAGATGCTGTACCTTGCCGGCAAGGGCGACGGCAACATTCGCTACTACGAATACGAGAACGACAAGTTCGAATACTTGTCCGAGTACAAGTCGCCAGACCCTCAACGTGGTGTTGCATTTGTTCCCAAGCGCGGCGTCAACCTCCATGAGAATGAGGTCATGCGCGCCTACAAGACTTGCAACGAAACATTTGTCGAGCCCGTGTCGTTCATTGTGCCCCGCCGCGCTGAAGTGTTCCAGAACGACATCTACCCTCCTACCACTGGTCTCAAGCCTTCCATGTCCAGCGAGGAATGGTTCTCCGGCAAGGAGGCAGCTCTTCCTCCCAAGATCTCACTCGAGAGTGTGTACGAAGGCGAGACACCTGTCGAGATCCCCGCCGAGAAAGCCCCTTCTGCATCACAAGTCAAGAGCACTCCGGCTCCCGCGCCTGCTCCCGCGGCATCAACCCCTACACCGGCTCCGTCGTCCACCCCGGCCGCCACCTCTACTCCCGCTCCAGCTCCCGCCAAGCAAGAACCCGCTTCCTTCAACCGCGGCTCCATGAACGAGAGCAAAAACAGCATGGCCGCCATGGCCGACAGATTCGCCGACAAGGAAGAAGCCGAGCCTTCCGACGACGAAACCAGCAGCTTCGAAGAAGTCCCCAAGCCCGTGGAGCGACCTTCCGCCAGCATCGCCTCCCGACAGGAAGAGAAGACGGAAGCCCGTACCCCTCCTCAACCCCAGTACCAGTCCTCACCCACCAAGACCTCTTCCGCGGCCCCTCCTTCAGAACTCAAGCCTGCAGGTATCCAGACGCCGCCTTCGGAACCTGCCAAGCCGGCTGCGACTGAGGCGGCCACACCTGGTCCCAGTGGTGCCGCAAAGGGTGCTGCTGAGGGTATCAAGGGTGCTTTGCAGGATATCAAGGCCATGCTTTCGCAACAAGCGCAGGATATGGCTGCACAAGCCGAGCGCATCGAGAGTTTGACGAGGGAAGTGGCGGGGTTGAAGAGTCGGTTGGGAGAGCAATGATTGTTGTGTCCTTTAGGATATATAGTCCGCTGTACCTATTTGTCTAGCTACCTATTTCAACCAGCCTCTTCTTTTCTTTTTGTTACTCCATTGGCTTTTTTGTCATGAGAACAGAGCACATGTGGTGATTTTGAATAATAGTTCCATGGTTCGATTTCTCTAATTCGAATTGACATGTCCAAGTCAGCTAAGTGCTTTTCATGACTTGTTTTGACTGCTGAAGAGAGACTTTTCTATGCCCACACCCATCTGGCGTAAATCTACGCCCTCTAAACGCCTTGTACTAATGCATTGATTTGCTCATTGTTGCCTCTCGTCCCTTTTCGTTTTTCCTTGTCTCTCTAATTTCCTCCCATTTCAAATCATCCGCATCCAGTCTGATAATCATAAATTTCCTTTCTCCTCGCTCTAGTCTTAGAAGGATGCCTTGGCAGGCTCTCCATTAACTTTGCCAGAAGCCGAAGCAGCCTCGTTGGAAACCTCGGTGGTGATGTCTGCCAACAAACCAGCAGAAGCGGCGATGAAACCGAGATAAGGCTTACTGGGATGAAGGACACGGGACAAGTACTCGGGGTGGAATTGGACACCAACGAACCAAGGGTGATCCTTGAGCTCGATGATTTCTTGACGGACACCGGTCTCATCCTTGCCGATGAAGGTCAGGCCCTTGGTTTCCAGAGTGGAGACGTAGTTGGGGTTGACTTCATAGCGGTGGCGATGACGCTCCAGAATCTGTTCTTGCCCGTCTTCTGAGACTGTGCTGGGGCCGTAAAGGGCGCGGAGGCGACTCCATTCTGAGCCTTCTTGCCATAGGGTGGGGCGCAGACCAAGGCGCATGGTGCCACCCAATTGACCGGGGTGGTGCTCGGGCATGGAAATGATGATACGGTCGTCGTCTTTAGCATCAAACTCTTGACTGGTCGAGATCGGGACAGGGATGTTGCAGACATTGCGGGCGAACTCGACGACGGCAAGTTGCATACCTAGGCAGATACCAAGGTAAGGGGTGCCGTTTTCACGGGCCCATTGAGCGGCCTTGATCATGCCCTCGGTACCTCTAGCACCGAATCCACCAGGAACCAGAATACCAGATGCGGTGCAGACGTCATGCCAGGCCTTGTGGTATGAGGCAGGATCGCTGCGCTCCGTCTGGGGCTCGAGGTGCTCGGCATCGACCCAGACAATCTTCAGTTTCCTCTTGCAACGCATGGCAGCGTGTTCGACACTCTTGATGACACTCAGATAACTGTCGGGACACTCGAGGTATTTTCCAACCAGAGCAATCTCGACAATCTCGGTGACGGTCTGCAGGCCCATGGCCAGTTTGTTCCATGTCTCCCAGATTGCGGCACCCTTTGTGATCAAGGCGGGGGAAACAGTCATGTCATGGATGCGCAAGATTTCGGTCAAGCTCTTCTGCAGACCTTGTTCTTGGAGGAGGATGGGGACTTGGTAGGTGCTGGGCATGTCGCGAACCACGAGAACCTGAGGAAGAGGAACTTGGCAGAAGCGGGCGATCTTGCTGTGAGCACCAGGGTCGAGAGGGTTCTCGCAGCGGCAGGCAATCTAGAAAGTCAGTTCCTGTCGATAGAACAGCTGCCGGTCGAGTCAAACTCACCAGGTCGGGAATGAGACCAGCACTGCGGACAGCCTTGATGGCCATCTGGGTGGGCTTGGTCTTTTGCTCGCCGTGCACCAGAGGCACGTAGCTGACGTGAATCTGCATGAAGTTGTCCCTTCCAGCGCGAGCACGGAGCTGCGTCATGGCCTCGACGAAAGGCATGCTCTCAATATCACCTACGGTACCACCCAACTCGATGATACAGACGTCGGGCTCCTCGTTGGTGTCGTCAACGGGGATCTTAGCCACACGCTCGACCCAGTCCTGAATGGCGTCGACGATGTGGGGCACCACCTGGACGGTGTGGCCGAGGTAGTCACCTCTGCGCTCCTTTTCGATGACATGTTGGTAGATCTTGCCCGTGGTGATGTTGTTCTCGCGGGTCAGGGTGATGTTGAGGTAGCGCTCGTAGTTGCCGAGATCGAGGTCGACCTCACCGCCGTCATCCAGAACGAAAACTTCTCCGTGCCTGTACGGTGCAACAGTCAGACTCGAGTACGCTCCGTGTTCCAAACAGGGAAACAGGGCGACCACCTACTCCTTGGGGTTCATGGTACCGGCGTCAACATTGAGGTAGGGGTCGATCTTGATGGATGAGACCTTCAATCCCATTGTCTTGAGCAGCAGGCCCGTCGACGAGGCTGAATGGCGTCCTCATGTCAGTGTCTGACGTGCATAGCATACAGGGCCAGATGTGGAGCAACTCATACCAATAATGCCTTTGCCGACACCGCTGATAACACCTGCCCTCGAGATTTAGCCAAACATGTCTCGAACACTTGTCTGTAGTCAATTCTCATCTTACCTCCGGACACCAGAACGTATTTCATCTTGTATTATGTATGATGCACCTTAGGGTGGCCTTGCTAGCTTCTGCTAGCAGGGAAGGAAGGAAGGTCGAATTTTTTCGCGAGATTCTCGCATCAAAGCCCGTCTCGAACGCGACCAAACAATCCGGGGTAAAATTGCCCGCCCAACTCTCCGTAATTTTCACATGTTATCGTCAATGTTCACCTCACTACATCCATGTCTTTCTTGATTGACACATTAAACAAGATGTGTAGTGTTGGCAAGGCGACTCGATGTTTACCGAAACGACTTGATCTTCAAGTGATATCCTGTGATCGAATTCTCAACGAACTATGCACAGACGTAAAGACCTTGTTCAGCAGCAGGTGTAATGTAACAGGCTTGCAAGTAGGTGAGATGGATGACTCGAGACCTGCTTAGAGATGTTCGAAAGCATTTAATTATCTACTGATGTCAAGCTCTTCGGTTCAAGTTACTGTTGCATATATTGGTAGACAGACAAAATGCTGTATGTAGGAACGAAGATCGAACCGTCATCGGCATATCATCATACATGCGGGGTTAACCCTCCAGCATATATATTCCCTGAACACCTTCTGAACTCATCGTCTTCGGTAACTTTTGGACACTATGAAGCTATTTTCCACCCTCTTGCCATTGGCCTCGGCGCTTACTGCAGCCGCATCAACCAATGCTCCTGTTTCTGATCAACTTCCTCTGACTCCATCAACCCTCTGGCAGATCCCAGCTCTAGGATTTGGTACCTGGAACATCAAGGACAATGCAACCGAGGCAGTGTCTTATGCTATCAAAGCAGGCTATCGTCACATTGACTGTGCTGCCATCTATGGAAATGAGGTGATCTTTTATGAAATACCTCAACCTCTTCTCGCTTACTGATCTTGTATGTTAGAAATCCGTCGGTAAGGGCATTGCAAAGGGTCTGAAAGAAGCAGGCATTTCCCGTAGAGACATCTGGGTCACCTCAAAACTATGGAATGATCATCATGCTCCTAAGGACGTCGAGAAAGCCCTGGATCAAACGCTATCTGATCTTGGTCTCGACTATCTCGATCTCTACCATATGCATTGGCCCGTTGCCTCCAAGAAACACGGCAACAAGATCTACTTCGTCGAAACTTGGGATGCAATGTCTCAATTGGTACAGACTGGAAAGACCAGACATATCGGCATCTCAAACTTCTCCCCGGCTCAACTTGATACATTGCTGAACAGCACGACCCATATTCCTTACGCCCATCAAATGGAGATGCACCCATACCTGCAGCAGGAAGACTGGCTCGCATATCACAAGGCACGAGGTATCCACGTTACTGCCTACTCACCTCTGGGAGGCACCAACCCTACTTACGGTGGATCCAAAAATGCACCTACACCTCTACTCGAAAACAAGGATCTCGCCAAAATCTCGGACAAACATGAGGCTTCGATTGCTCAGGTCGCCCTGGCTTGGGGAATGAGTCGAGGTGCAAGTGTCATTCCAAAGAGTGTACATGGGGCGAGGATTGACGAAAACTTTGCAAGCAAGGACATCACCCTTGATGCTGGTGACCATGAAACTATCACCAAATTGGGACAAAAGCACACGTTCAGATATAACAACCCGAGCAAGAGCTGGGGTGTCAAGTTGTATGAAGGACTTGAAGGTGTGTGAGTACGTAAAAATGTCGAAGTCTGACCTGTAATCATATAGTAGTCATGATAAAACACTATCAAAAATCAAGCACTCGCTCAACGGATCATGATGATAACGATAACGATGATAATCGACATTGCTAGCCATCTCAATTAAGTTTTATTCTATCGCGTGGCAACAAAGATAAGATAAGTGATGCCGAAAAAGTTAACGAAAATAGACATGGCGACGATGTCTGCGAAACCAAACCACAGCGAATATCTCACTTCGCTCAACAAAACAACAAAGAGCTAAAGTAATATAGAGGGGTGAAGAAAAGAAACAAAAAACGACCGTCAAAATAGGCAAAGAAGTCCCGCCCACTGTTGTCGAGGCATAACACATGAGTGCGAATATGTCTTTAGCTAGAATGTAGAAAGAGAAACAAGAGGAAAATATCCATCCGGAATAGAAGAGGGGAAAGAGGATACAAACAGGGTGGCTGATACACACAAAAACAACAACATACCGCCAGTTGTGCCCATATGAACAAAAAAGAGAAAGAAAAGAAGAAGAACAAGCCGAGACGAGTAAGCAAAGATGCGCAAACAAAACAAAAAAGCACAAAAAAAAATCATACATCTATCATTTTTGAGAGTAGGGGGG